>JBBPBX010028001.1:0-25960 GCA_038048925.1 Garcialebias charrua
CTCCAGCTCCCCGAGCGCGACTACGCTGCTCGCTGCACCACCTGGTGGTGGTTGGGTTAAAGGCAGAAGACCAATTTCGTCTGTCAAGTATGGGAAACATACACAGATGACAAATGTGACAAATTATTATTATTATTAAGTTCTTGGAACCCTTGTGCTATAAAGTCAGATAAGATTTTTTTTTTAAGGTAAAGTTTTTTTTTTTCATGATGTTAAATTCCTTTTTGTTCTAACAGCTTTCTGCACAACGAACTGACCCTCGTCGAAAATAAGATTCACCTGACTTTGAATTTCAGTGATAAAAGGTATTGCAAATTTTGTCCCCAAAAGCTTTGGAACATACAGATGTTTGTGCTCCAAATAAATTATAAAAGTAATCATTTTTCTGGTTTGCAGGAAGGAGATGAAGACCAGTTTGGAGAAGTACGAGATGAACACTCAGATGAAGACGGTGAAGGAGAGGAAGCATGTGTGACCACTACACAGCCAATGTAAGTGTAGTGTTCTTGTCATTAGTCAGTACTTCAGCCTTTTTATTCAGAATTTTTTTTATTGTTAATTAATTCCTGTTTATGTAGTTTGGTGGAACAGGTGATGTGATGACTGTGAAGAAAAAAGATTTACATCCTCGAGACATCGATGCCTTTTGGCTCCAGCGTCAGTTCAGTCGTTTCTAACACTTTGAGATTTTTGTTAATGAAAAGTGCGTTATAAATTAAATTCATTCTTATTCTTATTATTCTATGACGATGCCATTGTCTCTCAAAAGAAAGCTGATGAAGTCTTAGAAATCCTCAAGGTTTGTCTGTCGACATTTGTTGATAGTTGACTTGTGCCCACACACACACAGATCTTTTGGACACCCTTTTTCTCCTGTTTTACAGACTGCCAGTGATGACAGAGAATGTGAGAATCAGCTGTTGTTGGGCGTCAACACATTCGATTTCATTAAAATCCTCCGTCAACACCGTCGCATGAGTAAGTCAAGTCTGGCTGGATGAAAGTTTGCCGCAACGTTCTGCCATATTGTTTTTATTTTGAAATTGTTTGTGTCTTTTCACACACACACACACATAGTTCAGTATTGTACCATGCTGGCGAGCACTCAGAGTGAAGCATACAATGAACGTATCATAGGGAAAATGGAGTCGGATCAGGAGCTGTCAAAGATTCTCTACCAGGTTCAGGAGACAGAGAAGGAGGACATCATTCGGGTAAGAATTCCTGTTTGTGAAGTTATGCCATAAAACCATTTGTCTGTGTGGACCATCACAGCTCGGTTTTGTTTTCTAGGAAGAACAATCTCGCAGGGAGAGGGTGAGGAAGTCTTAGATTTTAGATTAGATTTTAGTGGTCAAGGTTAGGATCACATAGCCAATCATTCTGTTCTCTTTATATTCCAGGACCTTGAATCCAGAGAGGCTGAGGCAGACATTGCGGAGAAGACCATGGGCATCTACACTGTCCGAGCAGAGGGTCGTGGTCCTGATGGTCCAGGTAATGGACGCTTTGCTGATGTTGGTGTTGTGCATGCTACATACATACATGCATGCTACATACATACGTACTACATACATTCATACTACATACATACAGAATACATACATACATGTTACATACATAACACATATATACAGTGCTTTAAAGAAATTTCTTCAAATGAACATTCACTTGGCCTAAGGATGAGCTGCTTAGATTTTAGTGGTCAAGGTTAGGATCACATAGCCAATCATTCTGTTCTCTTTATATTCCAGGACCTTGAATCCAGAGAGGCTGAGGCAGACATTGCGGAGAAGACCATGGGCATCTACACTGTCCGAGCAGAGGGTCGTGGTCCTGATGGTCCAGGTAATGGACGCTTTGCTGATGTTGGTGTTGTGCATGCTACATACATGCATGCATGCTACATACATACGTACTACATACATTCATACTACATACATACAGAATACATACATACATGTTACATACATAACACATATATACAGTGCTTTAAAGAAATTTCTTCAAATGAACATTCACTTGGCCTAAGGATGAGCTGCTTAGATTTTAGTGGTCAAGGTTAGGATCACATAACCAATCATTCTGTTCTCTTTATATTCCAGGACATTGAATCCAGAGAGGCTGAGGCAGACATTGCGGAGAAGACCATGGGCATCTACACTGTCCGAGCAGAGGGTCGTGGTCCTGATGGTCCAGGTAATGGACGCTTTGCTGATGTTGGTGTTGTGCATGCTACATACATACGTACTACATACATTCATACTACATACATACAGAATACATACATACATGTTACATACATAACACATATATACAGTGCTTTAAAGAAATTTCTTCAAATGAACATTCACTTGGCCTAAGGATGAGCTGCTTAGATTTTAGTGGTCAAGGTTAGGATCACATAGCCAATCATTCTGTTCTCTTTATATTCCAGGACCTTGAATCCAGAGAGGCTGAGGCAGACATTGCGGAGAAGACCATGGGCATCTACACTGTCCGAGCAGAGGGTCGTGGTCCTGATGGTCCAGGTAATGGACGCTTTGCTGATGTTGGTGTTGTGCATGCTACATACATACATGCATGCTACATACATACGTACTACATACATTCATACTACATACATACAGAATACATACATACATGTTACATACATAACACATATATACAGTGCTTTAAAGAAATTTCTTCAAATGAACATTCACTTGGCCTAAGGATGAGCTGCTTAGATTTTAGTGGTCAAGGTTAGGATCACATAGACCAATCATTCTGTTCTCTTTATATTCCAGGACCTTGAATCCAGAGAGGCTGAGGCAGACATTGCGGAGAAGACTATGGGCATCTACACTGTCCGAGCAGAGGGTCGTGGTCCTGATGGTCCAGGTAATGGACGTTTTGCTGATGTTGGTGTTGTGCATGCTACATACATACATGCATGCTACATACGTACTACATACATTCATACTACATACATGCAGAATACATTCATACTACATACATACAGAATACATACATACATGTTACATACATAACACATATATACAGTGCTTTAAAGAAATTTCTTCAAATGAACATTCACTTGGCCTAAGGATGAGCTGCTTAGATTTTAGTGGTCAAGGTTAGGATCACATAGCCAATCATTCTGTTCTCTTTATATTCCAGGACATTGAATCCAGAGAGGCTGAGGCAGACATTGCGGAGAAGACCATGGGCATCTACACTGTCCGAGCAGAGGGTCGTGGTCCTGATGGTCCAGGTAATGGACGCTTTGCTGATGTTGGTGTTGTGCATGCTACATACATACGTACTACATACATTCATACTACATACATACAGAATACATACATACATGTTACATACATAACACATATATACAGTGCTTTAAAGAAATTTCTTCAAATGAACATTCACTTGGCCTAAGGATGAGCTGCTTAGATTTTAGTGGTCAAGGTTAGGATCACATAGCCAATCATTCTGTTCTCTTTATATTCCAGGACCTTGAATCCAGAGAGGCTGAGGCAGACATTGCGGAGAAGACCATGGGCATCTACACTGTCCGAGCAGAGGGTCGTGGTCCTGATGGTCCAGGTAATGGACGCTTTGCTGATGTTGGTGTTGTGCATGCTACATACATACATGCATGCTACATACATACGTACTACATACATTCATACTACATACATACAGAATACATACATACATGTTACATACATAACACATATATACAGTGCTTTAAAGAAATTTCTTCAAATGAACATTCACTTGGCCTAAGGATGAGCTGCTTAGATTTTAGTGGTCAAGGTTAGGATCACATAACCAATCATTCTGTTCTCTTTATATTCCAGGACATTGAATCCAGAGAGGCTGAGGCAGACATTGCGGAGAAGACCATGGGCATCTACACTGTCCGAGCAGAGGGTCGTGGTCCTGATGGTCCAGGTAATGGACGTTTTGCTGATGTTGGTGTTGTGCATGCTACATACATACATGCATGCTACATACGTACTACATACATTCATACTACATACATACAGAATACATTCATACTACATACATACAGAATATATACATACTACACACATACTATATACATACATTCATACTACATACATACAGAATACATTCATACTACATACATACAGAATACATTCATGTTACATACATAACACATATATACAGTGCTTTAAAGAAATTTCTTCAAATGAACATTCACTTGGCCTAAGGATGAGCTGCTTAGATTTTAGTGGTCAAGGTTAGGATCACATAACCAATCATTCTGCTCTCTTTATATTCCAGGACATTGAATCCAGAGAGGCTGAGGCAGACATTGCGGAGAAGACTATGGGCATCTACACTGTCCGAGCAGAGGGTCGTGGTCCTGATGGTCCAGGTAATGGACGTTTTGCTGATGTTGGTGTTGTGCATGCTACATACATACATGCATGCTACATACGTACTACATACATTCATACTACATACATACAGAATACATTCATACTACATACATACAGAATATATACATACTACACACATACTATATACATACATTCATACTACATACATACATCATACATACATACAACATACATGCATACATACAAACATACATAATACATACATACAGAATACATACATACATACATACAGAATACATACATACTACATACATACATACATATTACATATATACTACATACATACATACATATTACATATATGCTACATACATACATATTACATATATGCTACATACATACATATTACATATATACTACATACATACATACATATTACATATATACTACATACATACATATATACTACATACATACATATATACTACATACATATTACATATATACTACATCCATACATACATATTACATATATACTACACGCATACATACATATTACATATATACTACACGCATACATACATATTACATATATACTACACGCATACATACATATTACATATATACTACACGCATACATACATATTACATATATACTACACGCATACATACATATTACATATATACTACACGCATACATACATATTACATATATACTACACGCATACATACATATTACATATATACTACACGCATACATACATATTACATATATACTACATACATACATATATACTACATACATATATACTACATGCATACATACATATTACATATATACTACACGCATACATACATATTACATACATACTACACGCATATCTCGGGATCTTGTTCACGAATGAGGGAAAAATGGAGCGTGAGATCGATAGGCGGATAGGTGCAGCGTCCGCAGTGAAGCGGGCGCTGTACCGGTCTGTCGTGGTGAAGAGAGAGCTGAGTCAAAAGGCAAAGCTCTCAATTTACCGATCGATCTACGTTCCCACCCTCATCTATGGTCATGAGCTTTGGGTTATGACCGAAAGAACAAGATCTCGGATACAAGCGGCTGAAATGAGTTTTCTCCGCAGGGTGGCTGGACTCTCCCTTAGAGATAGGGTGAGAAGCTCAGTCATCCGGGAGGGACTCGGAGTAGAGCCGCTGCTTCTCCACATCGAGAGGAGCCAGTTGAGGTGGCTCGGGCATCTGGTTAGGATGCCTCCTGGACGCCTCCCTGGTGAGGTGTTCCGGGCATGTCCCACCGGGAGGAGACCCAGAGGAAGACCCAGGACACGCTGGAGGGACTATGTTTCTCGGCTGGCCTGGGAACGCCTTGGGATTCCCCCAGAGGAGCTGCTCCAAGTGGCTGGGGAGAGGGAAGTCTGGGCCTCCCTACTTAGGCTGCTACCCCCGCGACCCGACCCCGGATAAGCGGAAGAAGATGGATGGATGGATGGATGGATGGACTACACGCATACATACATATTACATATATACTACACGCATACATACATATTACATATATACTACACGCATACATACATATTACATACATACTACACGCATACATACATACATATTACATACTACACACATACATAATACATACATACTACATGCTACATACATACATGCTACATAACACATATACAGTGCTTTAAAAAAAATTCTTCAAATGAACATTCACTTGGCCTAAGGATGAGCTGCTTAGATTTTAATGGTCAAGGTTAGGATCACATAACCAATCATTCTGTTCTCTTTATATTCCAGGACATTGAATCCAGAGAGGCTGAGGCAGACATTGCGGAGAAGACCATGGGCATCTACACTCAGCTCAAACCAGATTTTTTTTCTTGAATTGTTTCCAGATTCAGTGGAGTTAAGTGTTACAAAGATTTGTTCTAAAAGGTGCTTAAGTTTCTACAAAATCCACTAAGGTGAAGTCTTTATTTTTTTTACTTGTAATATTTTAGGAAAAGTATGGCCAAAATGGGACCTATGGTCTTGTGAATATGCACAAGTGAAACTTTAATTTTGATATTATAATTTTGTGTATTTAATATGATTTGAAGTTTAATAAAGATGTTGAAAGAACAACAACTGATTGCTTCATTAAGATTGTTGGTATGAATGGAAAGGAATTGCATAAATGTTATGCATTTTGATTAATTTAGTTCATTACATATGCATAAATGACATGTAATTAAAATAAATATATGCTATTTATATTGAATAATAAACCTGATTATTATGCAAATTAAAATAATATTCTTTATGTATTTGAAATAAATACCCTCAAGATTATTCATTTAGAGTAATTATATGTTATTAATTCTGAATACATAAACCTGAGGGTTATGCATTTAAAATAAATAGGCCTTATTACATGAATGAATATGCATCATGTAAGGTTTATTTCATAGGTTTGCCTTAAAATTATCTAATAAAAAGACACGCAATTTTGTCATTTAATAAAATTACATAAATCTTAAAAATTGGGGTTAAATATTTCTGTGAGTGTGTCCTGGATGACTGAGAATCTTCACCAGCATATAGCTAGTATGTTGTTTTGTTTTGCATCTTCCCACATTATTAGCGCACTTGTTCATGACAAAACTGGCTGTACAAATGTACTTGAAAGATGACTAAAATGAAGCTTAATAAACATATTTCTTTAAATCCAGCATTTTGTCTTTGAGTCGTGACAAAATTTTAAAAGGATGGGTTGCAACAATCAAATATTATTACTGCCTTACTCAAAGCTCATAGTGCTTTAAGTATCTGTCAGAACTGCACAGGTCATAATAACACATTACCAAAAATAAACGAGTAATGTGAACATAGCAAAATTTTAGGGAAACATACCTTTTGTGTAATGTAGGGTAAAAAAAAAAGGTTACTCTGCTCTGCAGCTAGTAATGCAAAATAGTTTCAATACTGTACTATTAAACTAGTTTATACAAAATAGTTTCTATTTTAACCTTTGCAAGCAAATAGCTCATATTGAAAAGAAATCTCAGTTGTCTGAAAGTTTCAGTTTTAATTACAAAATGTGCAACACAACAGCATTTCAATATTCATACAATCAAAGGCACTGAAAACCCACAGTTTTTACTGGGCCAAACCTGAACAAAATAAACAATGTGAAAAGAATAGAAAACTTCACAGTAATTTCCCCATCAAAGGCACTGAAAACCAACTGTTTTTATTGGGCCAAACCTGTGCAAAATCAACTATGTGAAAAAAAAAACAAAAAAAAAACTTTCACAGTAACTTCACCATAAAAATAATAATAATAAAAAAACAGAAGTTGTGCAAAACAATAAGAAAGTTTACAGTACAGCTACATTTTCTGTAGCATCTGAGTCATCAGTGACTTGAAATCATCCTGGGCTGATTTCATTTGCTCCATCATGTCTTGATCTCGCCGTTGACTGTTTTCCTCTGACTGGCGGAAGAACTCCAAAACCTCACTAGACCTTCTTTGCTTGCGAGTGGTGGATGTTCCTTGTGGCAACAGAGTTTTTGACTGTAAGTTTTCTGTGTCCGAGTCTGGCGTTTCAAATGGAGTGTTGGTGCTCCTACCCAAAGCTTCTGGCCGCCGCACAGTAACACCTTTAGCTGTGCCAACGACTGGGTAGGAAATGTCATGTTGGGCTCCCATGAGTTTGTCCATTTCGTGGTAGAATTGGAACTTTATTGCCCCTCTGCCGGTTGTCTTCACAGTTCACAGAGTCGTCACAGTTCTCTGAAAAAAACATTTTAAAGGATACACAGTATTGTTAAATTCATTTTACAGTAATTGGTTTGGTTTGCATTAAAACATATTATTTCTCCTAAATCTTACCAGCTGTGCTGTCCTGTGCAGGTTGGATAAGCTGAACTTTCAGATGCAGTGCTGTCAGACCTCAAATAATGTTAAAAAAACAAACAAAAAACATGTTTGTCTTGTGGAAACTACTGTATATTATTTCAACCCAGAAAGAGTTCAAATGATTACAGGATAACAGTGCAGTGGTCTGTTCATTTTTATACAGCTGCATGTTTGATGACATTTTACTCACCTGTTATTTCTTCAGGGGGGTTGAAGGAAGAATCTCCTTGCATGTCGCAGGTTGAAACTTCAACACAGGCAGTGGACTGTGGTACAGAGAGGCCTAGTAGAACTAGCTAGCTGCTAGCTTATCAACTGTCCAGTAGCATGTTGTTCAGCTGCGGGAGGTTGTTCTCTGTTTTGTCTGTTTCCCATATCCAAGATGTAATGTAGGAACGTAATCCACGTTCAGATGGACAACTCCACAATAGAGTTTGGCCATGCCAGATAAAAAAAATGCTGATTACACACTTTGCTGTTTTGTGTCGGGGTGAAGTCCTGCCGGCGAAGCGCTTGAAGCTATAACTTCCTTCTTTTAGTTGCTTTACTCGACTTTCCTAGAGGGACTTGGTAAAACGAACGTCACACCTTCTTCTTTTACTCGTTTACGTTGCCTCGAACAATTCTAAACACAATAAAAGTCATCTTTCCCCACCGCAACCGTTGGCAGTAATGAAAACACTCCAACGTTAGCCCTAGTTTCCGGTTAATTCTCGAAAAATGCGAGTGCGCATGAGCGATGACGTCAACTGGTAAAAGGTCTATTGAGAGCTGCATGAACCATGTGACCTCCTCTCGGCGAGTTCAAAGAGTGTCGCAACTCTCTTTCTCTCTATATGGCTCTGGGGGAGGCTGAGAGACAAACATGAGCCATGCGCTAGACAGTTTTTGAGTGTGTGTGTTTGTGTGTGTGTGTGTGTGGGGGGTGGGGGGGGGTCAGCATGAGGGAAAAGGCTGTCTTTAGATCTTTAACTTGTGCACCTACAATTTGCGAGCTGCTAGTTTAGCGTTACGGCAGTGCCGACAGGTGGTTGGAGTGTGGTGGGAGTGGGGGGGTTCGGTAGACGGGGGCGCTCGGTTTTGTTGACGGGGCATGGCGTCCCGCTTATATAATGGTAGGGGAAACAGTCATTCAGCTTTTCTCTCATTTCAGTGTTTTCAGCTGAGGCTCGTTTGTTACAGAGTACAGTATAAATTAACAATGTTTTTATTATTTGCCAGACTGACAGATTTCTCTCCTAAAATGATAACCGGTATTTCATTCAAAAGCCCTATTCTCACAGGATTAGTTTTCCCTAGAGACCACATGCCATTTGTAATAATTATGGAGATTGCCTGTGTTGTTAATCCCGTGCAAATCGGCCATGTCAGTAATCTGTAAAGTGAAAACTCCTTCGCACATTACCTACTATATTTTGCTGAACTCAGAGGTCCTGTGACAAAACTAATCCAATGTGAATAGGCATCTCTGTTAGGGGTGCAATAAAAAAAAAACTGTTGATGTTCTATTCAAAATTGAGGGTGTTGAGATTGGTAGAGTGAAGCCCCTTTCATAAATCAAACCCGCGCTATTCCCGCACAGACCAGTCCAGATTTAACCCTCCCCAGGTCATTCATAAGACAACAGTTGAAGGCGGGCATGTCCCGCTCAAAGAAACGTGTTCATATGATCAGCTGCAGCGCGGCTTCAAAGAGGCGTGGAGCTGAGCAGAACTGAACCGCAACGTATTTTTTGTGTTATTTTAAATATTTCCTCAGTAATAAATAAATGGGACAGCTGGCTGCGTGCGCACACACACACACACACACACAAACGTGTTCACGAGACCCCAAATAGAACCTATTCAAACTCACACGCACACACACTCAGCGCGCTGCGCCGCTGCTAGAGGGGGAAAAACTGCGAAACTATACAGTGGTTTCGTGTCATTTTTAATATAAATCTGCCTGTTGACTGCGGTCGCACACTGATGGCATCTGTATTCTGAGCGCGGATCGCGCGTCTTGCATTCAGAAGTGGGTCTGCCGGCTCAGATCTGGGGCTGACACTATCAACCGTGGCGGGTCAGAGAGGGATCAAAGGCGCGTCAATTTAATCCGCCAAACCGCGTTTGCGTGTTTTCTGAATGCTCGTTGGAGGCTTGAACACGCATAAAAGCCGGACCGACCTGTCTTATGAAAGGGGCTGAGTGAGGTGAAGTTTTTGGGTGTTATTATTGATGACAAACTTACATGGAAACAACACATACCGTAAATTCTGTAAGAATAAAAATAGCTAAATCAATTGCAGTACTCTACAAAGTCAGAGACTTATTGAATGATAAAGCTCTGTACCGGTATTTGTTGTATAACACAATCATTGTTCCACACTTAATCTATTGTACTGATGTTTGGGGGAAAGCGTGTAAAACAATCACAAAGCCAATTTTAGTTTTACAGAAGAGAGCTGTAAGAATTATCACTAGAAAACATTACTGTCATCCATCAAGTACATTATTTTATCCACCTTTTGCCTAATTTGCATGCCCTGCGACTAATGGAGAGGTGAGACTTGTTTATGGATTTTTTACCATATTTTTAGACCAATTTTTGGCTCAGATATGACCGTTTTTCATTTTGGCAAAAAATGGTGCAGTGCCACTTTCGGCCGCTAGGGGTGCAGTACCACTTTTGTCCGCTAGGGTACACCGACCGTTCCCACCTCATGTGTCCAATGGCAGCCTCCTCTGGTCGGACTGACTCTGTCGCAGCCCGGCCTCCTGCTCTGGAG
The DNA here is from genome assembly GCA_038048925.1 of Garcialebias charrua. Taxonomy (NCBI): domain Eukaryota; kingdom Metazoa; phylum Chordata; class Actinopteri; order Cyprinodontiformes; family Rivulidae; genus Garcialebias; species Garcialebias charrua. The sequence continues at coordinate 11,039 of JBBPBX010028001.1, forward strand.
CTCTGACACTTCCAGAGAGTCCACCGACCGTTTCCAGCTCATGTGTCCGACGGCAGCCTCCTCTGGTCGGACACACACTGTCGCTGCCCGGCCTCCTGCTCTGGAGGTATGATACTGTTAGCTCAGTGTTTGTTAACAAAAAGTGTTACTATTTATCTAAATAACTCATGAACTACAGGACAGATTTTCTTTAAACTTACAGAAAGTAATTACTTGGTGGTCATTTACAAACGGTTAGCTGTTGGAGTTATTTGAGATCAAATTCGATGTTTTATAAACGTAAATATGTTGTGGTTAGCTTCGTTGTTTTTCCTTGTACTTTTTAGCAAATAGCTCATAAACCACACGACAGATTTTACTTAAACTTACAGAAAGTAATTACTGTGTGGACATTTACAAACTGTTAGCTGTTGGAGTTATTTGAGATAAAATTTGATGTTTTATAAACGTAAATGTGTCGCAGTTAGCTTAGTTGTTTTTCCGGGTACTTTAGCAAATAGCTGTTGGAGTTATTTGAGATAAAATTTGATGTTTTATAAACGTAAATGTGTCGCAGTTAGCTTCGTTGTTTTTCCGGGTACTTTAGCAAATAGCTCATAAACCATTTGGCAGATTTTCTTTAAACTTACAGAAAGTAATTACTTGGTGGTCATTTACAAACTGTTAGCTGTTGGAGTTGTTTGAGCTAAAATTAATTAATTTATCATTTATTTTCACAGCGCGCGCGACTGTTTGGAAGACGTCAAAGCAAAACAATTCAAATATGCTTTAAATGCTTTGGGGCCCCTCAAAGGGGGTTGGAAAGCGCTATACTGTATAAGTAAGCTCCATTTACCATTTACCATAAATCCAGCAGATTTGACCATTACGTGAATTTATTAAGGAACGGTTAAGCGAAGACACATCTTTGCTATAATTTTCAGCAGACAAATAATTGTTTTTAGCATGTTAATCTTGTTAAAAGTCCTTCCGTGCATGCTTCTGTGGCCGCCATTTTCAGCAGGGCAAATGACGCGCTGACGTGTCACGTAGCGGTGACACATAATAGATGCGACTTAAATAAAGGTGCGACATGTTTATGGATTTTTCCAATTTATTGCCAATAATTGGACAAAGCGACTTATCCACCTTATTCCTGAGGGTGTCACTGTAGAAGCGATTATGGGACTTACTTCTGTTTGACCCCAGAAGTAGAAAGTCTCCTTTGTTGTTTACTTGCTGATCTGTACGCGTCGTTGAAGTTCTGTTTTCTGTTATTTCGAGCTAATATTGTCATGAAGATGGCCTTGTGGAGCTCGGGTACCTGTTGAGCTTTTCGTGGCTGTACGAATAATCAGACAAAGCTGAATTTGTGGCTGCAACTAGTGTGTGTTGAACATGCTCCGAAAACAAAAACCTGCATCCTTCTTTGTGGCTGGGCTACGAAAAACCACTTGAAAAAGGTCACCGTATCCTCCAGAGGATCGAGAACACCAGGTATGATTTAAGAGACAGCTTTTAGTTTTATGATTTTATGTAGTCAGTGATTAAATGATACTAATATTTTCGTTCATAACTGGCAAATAAACACACGCACCTATATATGTATGCTATGTGTGCGTTTATTTATATATATATATATATAATATAGATGTGTGTGTTTATTTATATATATATATAATATAGATGTGTGTGTTTATATATATATAATATAAGTGTGTGTGTGCATTTATTTATATATATATAATCTAGGTGTGTTTGTGTGTGTTTATTTATATATACATGTATATATATATAATCTAGGTGTGTGTTTATTTATATATATATAATCTAGGTGTGTGTGTTTATTTATATATATAATCTAGGTGTGTGTGTTTATTTATATATATAATCTAGGTGTGTGTGTGTGTGTGTTTATTTATATATATATATATAATCTAGGTGTGTGTGTGTTTGTGTGTGTTCATAAATGAACCCTAATGTTTGTATACTGTACTTTTACTTTCCTCCTTTCTGTTATAATTCTGCATAAGGTGAGTTCCAGGAGATGGATGAAGCTCCAGTTGGTCCACGGATGGATGAAGCTCCAGTTGGTCCACGGATGGATGAAGCTCCAGTTGGTCCAGAAGTTTGTATGCAGTTATGTACCACAGCAACAAATGAGTGAAAATATAATTTATATAAATAAATCTGCGTTTGAAGTACATTTGGTGTTGCTGTGAAACAGGCATTGCTAAATGAACGTGTGTGCTTTCCTTTAGTTTGAATAAAACAGTTGCACTAAGTTTCACCTTCTTTATTTCAATAAGATACGTTGTTTAATGTCTAATGAGAAGTTCTACTGCAAATAAAAAAACTAGATGTAGTGATTGTTTTTTGGCAACTTACCAGTTTAGTTTTTTATTGACAAGTACAAAACTTAAAAACATGCATGTTGCTGTATGGTTCCTCCTCCAGGAGGAGACTGATAAAGTTCAGAATAAAAGCTATAATTATAAACTAAAAACAGTTGAAACTGAATACAATATGAGAACTGTGGGTGATTTGATGTCTTTTAATGAAAATTATTGGCTGCAGAATAAATACCAGAATAAATACCAGAATAAATACCAGTTCAAAAACACTCTTCAACAAGAAATGATGGGCAGTTTCTGATTTTAAACAAACTGGAACAGATTCCTCATCATGTGGGACCACTGGACGACCACTGGAGCAAGCAGCCAACCCCTCCGGAATCCAAGACGATGGAACTTGGCCCTTCACTTGTCTGTACCTTAAAGAAAAAAAATAATAATAAACTGTCATGTTTGCATCTCAAAGTCTAAAATAAGACCAAGTTTGCTACTCAAAGTAGAAAAAATAAATACCTACAGTTGCTCCTAAAATTTTTACTCATTCACAAAGATATATGTTCAATTTTATATTGATTTCAGTAATTTTATCTTAGATTTACTTTAATATTTTTTAATTATTGTGCCAGGTGCTTGTGTCATTACCTGCTGTTCTTCTGCTCCTGCATCTCAGAGTAAGTGTCAACTTCAGTGTGGGTGACCAGTCTGTGTTTGACTTGTGTGCAGGCCTTCCTGAAAAAATAAATATTTCAATAGAACAAATGTAGTAATAACCAAAAGATGAACTTGTGTTATGGAATATTTTCTGTACAGACAGCATCCCACTGCTTTATTCACATGAGAGTAACAGGGACCTAAAATCAAAACAGTACAAACAATACAGTATGTATGTATATACAGTGTGCATACAGTATACACATACACACAGTATATGTATGTACTGCAAATGTATTACACACACATGTGTTTATATTATTTATCCACAGATTTGTTTAGTAAATACTTTAACAGATGCTAACGCTACATGCTAAGCTAACCACAGCTAGTAGACGGTGCTAAATCATGAAAAAAAAAACAACAGCTCCAACACAGAGAAAATTATACTCTCACATTGTTCTGAAATTGTTTCACAAAATGATTTATGTAGAATATTTTGTTTACCGGAGAAAACGTGATCTGAACACGACGTCTTCGAGAGCAGATCCGAGCCAGACTCGGACAGAGGAGGGGCAGCTGTCAGCTCCTCCGATGGAGATAAATCCTTCACGTTTACTTATTTTTGGGATTAAGTGAAAACTGCGCTTTGCACAAACGTCTACTTGACTGGAACACCCACTAACCCAACACGAAGTAACCATTGCAATTAATTAGAAATAAACAAAACAAAAACAAAAACGTGAAAAATACACAGCCAATAGACTGTGCTGTAACTGTTGCACTCACTTGTGGCGGAAGTCGTTCCCATAATTCGCGCAAGGCATCATGGGGGCTAGGAATAAGGTGGATAGAAAGGTGCAAGTTATCAGGTGGAAAATACGGTATTTTGAATGGACATGCTGCTCGATTCAGCGATATTCATCAGTGATTCTCCTACCATTATACAAGCAGGGCGCCCCACTCCGTTAACAGAACCGACCGACCCGCCCCCCAAACTGTACCGCACACACACACACACACACACACACACACACACACACACACACACACAACCGGCAACAAATACGCAATACATGGGCGTTAGCTAAAATCCTAAAGTCAGCGCTCACAATGCCTCTTCCCTCACACTGAACAGCCCCACCAACCCCCTGAAAACTGCTGGTACAAACAGTGCGCAATTCATATGTGTGTGTGTGCGCGCTTGTCCGTCTCCACCCACCCCCCCAAAAAAAATCCCAGACATTGAGCGCCCTGCCATAACAAGTTGTCTAGAGGAAACACTGCTTATGATCAACTACAAACACCTGCAGCTCTCAGAGAGAACTTTGAGTTTAAGGTAAAAAATTAAAGTTTAACGGAGACACACATCTTTGTTATAATCTGGGGTATAAATATTTGTCTTTTAGCATTAATATTTATTTAGAAAAAGCAAAGCTGTCAAAACAGCTTCTTTCACCATGAGAGTAACTCAACAGGCTACACGCTCCCGCAGCAGTGCACATTTGGTGCACTATTGGTCTCTCTTTCTGACCTGGAGTTTTGTCGTACGATGATGATGATGCTCCGAACACAATAATATTTAAAACTAAGTTAGACTTTAAATACAGTACAAAGCCCTGTGAGGCTGTGGCGCAGTGCAGGAGGAGGGGGTGATGGTGTATCAGTTAGGGTATCTCCCCCGGCTGCAGTGAATTGGTCACATGCGAACACTCACGTTTAATACGTACATAGACGTTGAATAATTTATTACATCATTGCCTTCAATGAGGGGCAGACAGTTCTGTTAGGGTAGCAGGGTGTCTTCCTTGGCTAGCTGCAAGTCACCGGTGAGATTTCACCTGCAGTTTCCCTGCTGACACCTGGGCTCACCATGAACCAGACAGCACGACCCGCCCTGCTCTGATTGGGCCAAACTGTGACTCTGGTTCACTTTATTGGTTGAAAACAGCGTCAGTTTAATTCCTGTATCATTTGTAGATTGGATGGCTCTGAAAAGACTACAACAAAACATGTTTCCTCCCCCCCTTTCATTTAAAAAAATGATGGAAATCTATCCTGGCCACGTTCAAAATGATGGAAATCCATGCAATGACGCAAAACTTTAATCCATCCATTTTATTCAGACAGGTTTTGAAAATCAGTGCTAATTTTGTGAGCACAGCTTGCAAAACTGTATTCTAAGACATGCACATTATTTAGTTGCCAGCATTTATCCACAACATAACCTCAGCATGTTTTGTACCCACACTGGCCGCTCCCACTCCATCATTTATGATTTAATCTACCGGATTTAATCTACTCTTGAAGTGAAGCTTATCTGATGATTGCTTTATGAGAAAGTAAAAACTGAATGATCATTAATAAAGGTGCTGCTTCTAAAACAAAGCCCAGCTGTCAGAAAAGTCAAACACCCACCAGAGAATCAGTGTTTCCCCTATAATCCAAGCAGGGTGACCCACCCCATCAACAAAACCAAGCGCCCAGTCTACCGAACCGTGCGCACCCCCACCCCAACCATCTGTCAGCACTGACGTAACGCTAAGCTAGCGGCTGGCAATACACATGCATGAGCTAAAAAGCTAAAGGCAGCCTCTTCTCTCATGCTGAACCCCCACCCACCCAAAAACTAAAACTGTCGGTACAAACAGCAAGCGGCTTTGTCTCTGTCAGGATGTGCAGTCAAACTGCTGGCATAGCCCTACAGAACCTCACTGACAAGGTGAGGTCAGTGAACAAGGCCAGGCTGATTCTGGCAGATCCTGATCACCACTCCATGGTGAGTTCAGGTTGCTTCCATCTGGACACAGTTATCTACTGTATGATGTAGAACGAACAGACTGAAAAACCTATTTATCCATGTAGAGATCAGGCTTCTCAACGAACAGTGATGATTTCTGTACTGTTATTTTAATGTCTCAGTGTCTTATGGATTAGTATGGATGTTTTGTGTGCCTACTGAGTGTGAAACAAATTGCCCCTTAGGGATAATAAAGATTATTTAACTTAAACTTAAAAGAAACAGCAATAAATACTCCATAACTAAGAAATGTGATAATTATCTGGGGCATTTTGCAAAACAAGAAGGATCAACTGTCAAAGATTTGAATCATGTGTGTGTGCTACTGTATGTGCCTTTTCTGGCTGAACATCCTTTGAGTGTCACTTTCACTCTGTTTTTTTAGGTTTTTCTTTTTCTTCGTCAGAGCTTTAGAAAAAAAGCAACCAACAAATTTCCATGCACTAACCCATTCCAGCTTTGCCATCTGGGTAGGTATAGACCTGGCCATTGTTCTTGATAATTGGCAGGCTGGCAGGGATGGAGGGCACCACCTCATCTTCACTGTCCTCCGAGCTGGAGCTGCTTGTCGACTCCTCACTGCAGCTGTCGTAGCCATCATACATCCCAAAGGAGTCTCTCCGCTTCCGCTCTGAACGTTGGGAGCGTTCAGCCTGCATGTGTACAAAAAGCAAAAGACAGTAAATGACTGAAACCTGTCTTCTAAAGTCTCACTGCTTTTCCAAGATGGCCGCGCTCCGACCAGCAGCAGCTTCACGGGCTCCCAGTTCATTTCTAGCTTTTAGTAATTTTAATAGTAGTCGCAAAATGCTTTGAAAAACTGGTCATGTCCCACATCAAGACAACCATCAACATCAACGAGGACCCTCATCAGTATGCATACCGCGAGAACCGATCAACAGAGGACGCCATCTCCTCTGTGGTCCACACTGCTCTCATCCACCTGGATCAGAAGGACTCCTACGTCCGTATGCTCTTTGTGGACTTCACATCTGCCTTCAACACCATGATCCCCCAAACCCTGATGGACAAACTATTCACACTAGGACTAAGCCCCTCCATTTGTAACTGGGTACTAGACTTCTTAACAAACAGACCTCAGTCCGTGAAGATCCACAACTTCTCCTCCTCCACCATAACCCTCAGCACTGGCTCTCCTCAAGGATGTGTGTTGAGCCCTCTTCTGTTCACTCTGCTCACATATGATTGTGCAGCCACCCATCCAGGCTGTCATATTGTAAAGTTTGCAGATGATACAGCGGTGGTGGGATGCATCACAAACAATGATGAGTCCAGCTACAGGCAGGAGGTGGAACACCTGGAGAGCTGGTGCAAAGAGAATAACCTTCACATCAATGTGAAGAAGACAAAGGAGATGATTGTGGACTTCAGAAGGAACAAACACACCCACACCCCACTGAACAGAAGTGGATCTGAAGTGGAAGTGGTCTCCAGCTACAAGTACCTGGGTGTACACATGAGTGATAACCTCAGTTGGACCAACAACACCACTAGCCTGATCAAGAAAGGTCATCAGAGACTCTTACTTCCTCAGACGGCTGAGACGAGCTGGTCTGAGCAGCTCAGTCCTCACCTCCTTCTACAGGTGTGCAGTGGAGAGTAGGGATGTCCTGATCCGATCACGTGATCCGAAACCGGGTCCCGATCACGTGATTTCAGACTCGACTCGACTCGGGCGTTACACACCGATCATTAACTGTATAATGAGTTACAGAATCAAATTGTCTCGGAACAAAACATGCACAATAGTTTTGCAGCAGTGCCTGCCGTAAAGCAGTGCCTGCCGTAAAGCGGTGACTGTCGTAAAAAAGAAGCGGAACGCGGCATTAACTTGAAGTGGAGGCAGCGATGTCTGTCGTGTGGAGATATTTTAAAGTGGATGACAAATGGAAAGTTCGTATTTCAAGAGGAGGTAAGGAAAAGGCTGCATTTAACACAACAAACCTGATTAGGCACATCAGAAACAAACACCCGACACAATACACAGAGTTTAACCAGACAACCCAGCTGAAGACGAGCCAGCTTACGCTGCAAGAGACTTTATATTTATCTCATAAAGAAAAACATACACTTCCTTCTGTGAAGCCACAGGAGGAGAGTTAAGGAGTGCTGTTCAGAAAAGCATGTTACTAGCCTTATTTTATAAAACTGACACTTTAAAGTTTATTTGTTTACATGCGTGCTCAGGTTCTGGTTGTGGTGAGGTTCTGGCCAGGTTCTGGTGAGGTTGTGGTCATGTCCTGGTCAGGTTGTGGTCAGGTTGTGGTCAGGTTGTGGTCAGGTTGTGGCCAGGTTGTGGTCAGGTTCTGGTCATGTTCTGGTCATGTTCTGGTATTTTAAATTGAGCTGCTTGTTTTAAATTAGACATTTTTATTTCATACTGTTGCACTAAACTTCAATGTGAAGAATTTTATTTTAAATCTTATTACTTGATTGTTCAATCTACCTCACAGAAGTACTCTGTTAAATGTTAAGGTAAATAAAATAAAAATGAAGGGACATCTGGATCTGTTTCTTTTTTTTTTTCCCCTTCATTTTAAAAATGTATTTTAGAAGTATCTGATCGGGACTCGGTATCGGCCCATTCCTAAAATTAAAGGACTCGGACTCAGACTCGGGGCCAGAAAAACCTGATCGGGACATCCCTAGTGGAGAGCATCCTGTGCTCCAGCATCAACGTGTAGCATGGAGGCTGCACAGCTGCAGAAAGAAAAGCTCTACAGAGAGTGGTGAAGGCTGCACAGAGGTCTGTTGGAGTCAATCTCCCCACCATCACAGACATTTACACCTCCAGATGCAGGAAAAGAGCCACCTGCATCATGAAAGACCCCACTCACCCAGCACACACACTCTTTGCCCCACTCCCTTCAGGACGGCGGTTAAGGAGCATCAAATGTAGAACCACTAGACTGAGGAACAGCTTCTACCCTGAGGCTGTTAGACTCATGAATAAATAAATAATAAGAATAATCACTGCAAAATATCACATCATGCTGATGCTGATCTGTTTTCATGTTGCTGTGTTCATCTGTGACCATCTGCTCATACAGACTTGTGTTCGTGCTGCTGTTTGGAATGATGTTTTTCTATTACATTAGGGCTTAGTGTATTTCTAGTTGATGTTTTTCTTAGTTCATATCCTAGATGTTATTACTGTTTTTCTCTTACATTTTGTTGTTGGATGTAACTGGGACCCTGTGTACATAATCTTGTTTCATCACATGTACCACATGCAGTGCAAATGACAAAGATTCTCTGACTCTGACTGTCCCCAGTCATGTAAAGAATAAACAACCACACTAGTTTGACAGAAATCAGCAAATATCTGCAGATACTGTAGCAGCTGAGTTGGTGCTTAGAAAACCATCCATCCATTATCTTTTACCCACTTCTTCCATTTTGGGTCACGGGGGTCACCGGTGCCCATGTCCAGTAATCACTGTGTGAGGGGCGGGGTACACCCTGGACAGGTCTCCAGTCCATCACAGAGACACATAGAGACAAACAAGACAGACAACCATTCACTCTCTCACCTAGGGACAATTTAGTGTTCAGCCTAACATGCATGATTTTGGGGGTGTGGGAGGAAACCAGAGTACTCGAAGAAAACCCACGCATACACGGAGAGAACATACAAACTCCACCCAGAAAGGCCCCCGGACTGGGATTTGAACTGGCAACCTTCTCGCTGAGAGGCAGCAGCTCTACCAGTTGCGCCACTGTGGTGCCCGTGCTTAGAAATACTGTAATTTACTAATTGTTAACAAGCACCTTGCCATTTGAACCTTTTAAATGTTTCAAAGATAGAGATTCAATTCGATGTTTGTTTATGCTGGATTATTAAACCCAGAACAAGTTACACTGCTGTGCAAATAAACCAGGTCTGGTCCAATACATAGTTCCCATGTGACGTAGCATCAGAGGCATTTCTGATGCGTCCTCCATGTTGAAAGGCTGCCTAGATGGCACAGATACAGTGCCGTTTACCGGTAGTTAATTTTCTCAAGTTTTTTTTTTTTTTTTTCTTGATTGTTTCGTGCTGGGTTATAGGATGTTACAACCGGGAAGACATATGGGCAGTTTTCACTTAATCCCAAAAATAAGTAAACGTGAAGAACCTCCAATGGAGGAGCTCACCGCAGAACATCGTTGGGTCTGGCTAAGGATCTGCTCTCGAAAACGTTGTGCTCCGATCACTTTTTGTCCGGTAAACAAAATATTTGAAATAAATCATTTTGTGAAACAATGTCAGAACTAGGGGTGCAAGGAAAAAAAAATAATCGATTTTTTAAAGAATCTAGATTCTTAGTCCTGGCGATTCAGAATCGATTCTAAAAGCCCCAAAATCGATTTTTTTTTTTTTTTTTACATTAAAACCCAAAAGATAAAGAAAATAAAACCATATCTCATAGTATATGAAAGAATACATAAAATGAAAGGTGGCAGAAAGAAGAAGAAATCTTATTTTATCTGCCCCTTTTTTCAAAAACAAGTTCAAACAATCAATTCAAACAATAATCTTCTATAAGTAACAGAGCAAAAAGAATAACTTTTCACAATCTACAAATATCTAGAACATTAAACACTTAACTAAAAGTTTTTGTATTTTGTTAACAATTTTGTTTTTTATCATTTTTTAAAAACATAATCACAGAGTTTACATCTTTAACATCATTTCCCAAACCATTCCACAATTCCACTCCCTGTATTGAAATAAACCGTCCCTTCAAAACTAGTTGTATACCTTGGCTTTGCAAAAATTTCAGTTCCCTTAGACTGTAGCAGCTTTCTCTCTTAACAAAATACATTTAAACATTTGAAGGTAGTGTATTCTTAGGAGCCCTATACATTACTAACAAAATATTATAGTCCACCAAATCATAAAACTTCAGTACTTCGAGTTGTTTAAATAATATATTTGATGGACAGTAAGGCTTTCTAGTAATAATTCTCACAGCTCTTTTCTGTTAAAAAATAAGATTTTTGTTATAGTTTTGCACGCTTTTCCCCAAACCTCAAGACAATAAATTAAATGTTAAATGTTTAATTTTAAAACGTGTTTAAAAAAAATTTCCCGCTCCTACTCCTGAGCGTACTGCAATTTGCATTATGTGTCCATTCGGCTGCCGTAGAATTTTGACCGTGTAGGCCACTGTACAGTAAGCTACCGTAGTTAGCCAGCTCCCTTTATCTGAATGTTCCTAGTTTTTTCTTTTTCATTTTATTGTTTTAGAGAAATCCAAGCAACTAAGCTAACTTAATACTGGTAATTTAAGTTACAGAATTTAATGCATTCCTGTATCATTTGTTCCTATTTTTGGCATGAATATCAAACGATGCAAAAAATTTGATACAATAAGGAACCTAAAATTATTGTTTTAAATAAATGTTCTACTTGTTTACATTGTTGTTTAATGTTTTCAGTTTAAAATTATTGTTTTAAATAAATGTTCCATTTGTTTACATTGTTGTTTATTCTTTTCAACTTGTCAGTTACAAAACTGAAACTAAATTTATGACCATTTTAATAGAAAAATGGTTTCTGAATCAAAAATCGTTTCCGAATCAAAAATCGTCTCTGAATCGAAAAATCGATTTTGAATCGAATCGTGACACCAAAAATCGAAATCGAATCTCCAGACACTGAGAGATTCGCATCCCTAGTCAGAACAATGTCAGAGTAAGACTGTGTGTTTTGGAACTTTTTTTTTTCATGATGATCTCTACTACTATAGTTAGCTTAGAAATGCTGTGCTGCTGTGCCGCCGCTATGGTGTGGGGGATAAAGCGTGCGGCACATGTTCTGAGGCTGGGCCTCTCGGCAGGCGTCGCGGGTTCACGACGTCCCAGACCCGACGAGCTTCTTTCTGCAGTGTCTCTCCCCTCTCTACCCGTTTCGCCCTCTCCCTCTACAATAAAGGCCACTAGAGCCCAAAAATGTAAAAAATTATTTTAGAAATGCTATGCTACGTGCTGACCTCCACACCGCAACACTCCCGACAATAAAGTTCTGGTTCTGGTCCCGTGTTGAGCCTGGACTGTTTGTTGTTAGGAGGCTGCATGTTATTTTATTTAAACCTTTATTTAGCTGGTTAGACATGATTAAGACAGTTTACATGTCTTTTTTTCAAGACAGACCAGGTCAACAATGACATTACAGCAGCTCACAAAACATGACCCATCATTAAACCAGTTATTAAATCACACTTAAAATAATTATGTGAATACTGTAAAACTAAACAATTCTGTCAATAATTAATATAAATACATATGTGTGTACACCCTCATCTATGGTCATGAGCTTTGGGTTGTGACCGAAAGAACGAGATCTCGGATACAAGCGGCTGAAATGAGTTTTCTCCGCAGGGTGTCTGGACTCTCCCTTAGAGATAGGGTGAGAAGCTCGGTCATCCGGGAGGGACTCGGAGTAGAGCCGCTGCTTCTCCACATCGAGAGGAGCCAGTTGAGGTGGCTCGGGCATCTGGTTAGGATGCCTCCTGGACGCCTCCCTGGTGAGGTGTTCCGGGCATGTCCCACCGGGAGGAGACCCAGAGGAAGACCCAGGACACGCTGGAGGGACTATGTTTCTCGGCTGGCCTGGGAACGCCTTGGGATTCCCCCAGAGGAGCTGCTCCATGTGGCTGGGGAGAGGGAAGTCTGGGCCTCCCTACTTAGGCTGCTACCCCCGCGACCCGACCCCGGATAAGCGGACGAAAATGGATGGATGGATGTGTGTTATATAGTATAACACACTGTGTGTCTGTATATACCGTACAGTATATGCATGACACACACATTGTATTTAATAGACATAATATTTGAACACTGCAACATTATCAGACTAGAACTATTAATTTGTTTTGATTTTAGGTTCCCCTTTACTCTCATGTGAATAAAGCAGTGGGATGCTGTCTGTACAGAAAATATTCCATAACACAAGTTCATCTTTTGGTTGTTACTGAATTATTTCTTTTTTCAGGAAGGCCTGCACACAAGTCAAACACAGACTGGTCTCCTACACTGAAGCTGACAGACACACTTACTCTGAGAAAGTCAGCAGCAGAGGAACAGCAGGTAATGACACAAGCAACCAGCACAATAATTCAAAAATATTAAAGTAAATCTAAGATAAAATTACTGAAATCAATATATAAAATTGAACATTTATCTTTGTGAATGAGTAAAAATATGAGGAGCAACTGTATTTATTTTTTCTACTTTGAGTAGCAAACTTGGAGTCTTATTTTAGACTTTGTGACGCAACCATGACGTTTACTAATCTTTTTTTTAAAGGTACAGACGAGTGAAGGGCCGAGTTCGATCCAAAGAAAAGCGCCAGTGTGAGGACCCCTAGATCTTGGTCCAGTCTCAGATCCTAAACCTTGGTCCAGTCTCAGATCCTAGACCTTGGTCCAGTCTCAGACACTAGACCTGGGTCCAGTCTCAGACACTAGACCTGGGTCCAGTCTTGGATCCTGAGGGGTTGGCCAGCTGCTCCAATTGGGCGGTCCCACATGACGAGGAATCAGTTCCAGTTTGTTTAAAATCAGAAACTGCACTGGTAATAATAATAATAATACTAATAATGAATTCAATTTATAATGCACTTTTCATTAAAGGGGACCACATATTCAAAATTCACTTTTTAATGTTTTTTTTTACTCAACTTTGGGTATTTACTCCATAAAAAAACAGTCCTAAGGCCAAAAAAATGCACCCAGTGGTTTATTTACTCTAAGTAGATTTATTTAACTGTGATAAGATAGGTTTCGTTTTGAAATCATCGCGCCTGTTACGTCACAGGCGCGAGGACAACCCACCTCGAACCTGAGTCCAGCCCCCTCACCTAGCAACCCCTGGTGCGGCTCAACCCACTCCAGTATAAAAGAGTTGACGGTTGTTTTTCCTGATTTCATGGCTAAAAATGTCACAGAGTCTAGCCAGCTAACTCTCTGACCCTCGTGGCGCAGATAATGGATTTAAAATTGATAGTTTTCAGATGGGAACAGATGCGCATGTTTCTGTGTGTGTGTGTTGGTTTATGTGTCATTAGCAGGACAGACTACTTAACGCAACCAAACCCGTGTGTGCGCGTGTGTGTGTGTCCTCACATACAGGTTCAGCCTGAGCCAAGATCACTTGGAGCTCCTATTTAATTCCATCAGAGCGTCAGGTAGTGTTGATAAAAAGAAAGCCCGCTGTGAGTGTGTGTGTGTATGTGTGTGTGTGCCGGCCCGCACGTGCTCCTCGGAGGGACGCAGATAAAAAAGCCCCCGCTGTGCTGCTGTGCTTGTGTGTGTGTGTGCTTTGCTCCCCTACAGCTGCGCCACAGGCAGAAGGAGGGAGAGTCAGAGGGAGGGAGAGTCAGAAGGAGGCAAAAGAAACGTGCAGTAACGTGAGTTCAGACTTCCTCGTCTGCCTTTGGAGGGCGGAGTTAATGTAAGCAGATCTTTGAAGGGCGTGCCACAAGACCTCCTCATCATAAACCGGTCGTTCAAAACGAAAGTTAAAAATGGCAGAATTAAAAAGGGTATAATTGATTATCTAAGAATTATTTTGTGTATTAAATTGAATGAACACTGTTTTTTAACCCCAAAGAAATACCATAAAAATTTTAAAAAGCAATCTGTGGTCCCCTTTAATAAAAATCTCAAAGTGCTACAAAGTGTAACAAAGCAAAGATCAAAATAAAACAAGTGATAAAATCAAATAAAATCAATAATAATATCGACTAAGATCAAAGATAAAATCATGTGGATGCAGATTAGGCTTGCTTAAAAAATAAATAAAATAAAACAAGTGATAAAATCAAGTAAAATCAATAATGATATCAGGTAAGATCAAAGATAAAATCATGTGGAGGCAGAATAGGCTTGCTTAAAAAGAAAAGTCTTTATGCTGCTTTTAAAGTCAACCAGTGACTGTGGAGCTCTCAGGTCATCAGGGAGGGAGTTCCACAGGCGGGGGGCAGCCACACAGAATGCTCGGTCTCCCATGGTCCTCTGGTATCCATCATTCCTTGTTGAAGAGTGTTTTTGATCTGGTATTTATTCTGTAGCCAAATCATTTTCATTAAAGGTGCAGTCTGTAGTTTTTTGAACACGCTGGAACTTAGAA
>JBBPBX010028001.1:26046-36881 GCA_038048925.1 Garcialebias charrua
TAATAATAATAATAATGAATTCCATTTATAATGCACTTTTCATTAATAAAAATCTCAAAGTGCTACAAAGTGTAACAAAGCAAAGATCAAAATAAAACAAGTGATAAAATCAAATAAAATCAATAATAATATCGACTAAGATCAAAGATAAAATCATGTGGATGCAGATTAGGCTTGCTTAAAAAATAAATAAAATAAAACAAGTGATAAAATCAAGTAAAATCAATAATGATATCAGCTAAGATCAAAGATAAAATCATGTGGAGGCAGAATAGGCTTGCTTAAAAAGAAAGGTCTTTATGCTGCTTTTAAAGTCAACCAGTGACTGTGGAGCTCTCAGGTCATCAGGGAGGGAGTTCCACAGGCGGGGGGCAGCCACACAGAATGCTCGGTCTCCCATGGTCCTCAATTTGGTCCGAGGAATATAAAGGAAATTACTGTTCTGGTCTCCCATGGTCCTCTGGTATCCATCATTCCTTGTTGAAGAGTGTTTTTGATCTGGTATTTATTCTGTAGCCAAATCATTTTCATTAAAGGTGCAGTCTGTAGTTTTTTGAACACGCTGGAACTTAGAAAAATTTTGAACAGAGACACGTTTCTGGTCCCTCCCCCTCAGAGCCATATATGGCTCTGCTCCCCCTTGCTCTCGCTGAAATTTAGCTCAGTCTCCTTTGCTCCGCCTCCACTTCATGTCCTGTCGCAGCCACTGTGATTTTCTGTGTTTATGTTAATAAAACGTTCTAAAAAATATAATAAAAACATGGAGCGCTGGTCCAGCACACCAGAAAATCTGCAGAGCCTCGCGCAGCCACGTTGAACCAGAGTTTAATTTGCTCGTGACAAATTCATTCATTTCCTCATGACTTCAGTCATGGAGTCAGCGGAGGGGTAAGCGATCACTTGACTTTTGGCAAAAAAACAAAAGCAAAGTCCAGATCAGGGATGAAGAAGGGGAATTGATCACTTGACTTTTGGCAAAAAAAACAAAAGCAAAGTCCAGATCAGGGATGAAGAAGGGGAATTTAATACATTTGTGTCACATACAAAGCAGTCCTGCATCGCTTTGCAATCCTTTAAACGAAAACGTGTGTGGCCGCTGCGGGCTGGGACAGGCGGGGGCGTGGGTTAGGGGCGTGAGAAGTGAGAAGCTCTGTTTTTATTGGCTGGTTAACGGCGGGTCACTGTGTTTTTTTTTAAAATGCTTTTAGTACCACCTGGAGAAGCAAGGGGATTATAGTTTTTTTCAGAGATTACATGTCTAATATCAGTCTGTCAGGAGATAGTGACAGAGTGAAGAAATATGTCAAAAATATATTTTTAGAAAAGTTACAGACTGCAGCTTTAAAAGACAAAAAAAAAACCACCCACAGTTTTATGGTATTCAGTTTCAACAGTTTTGAATTTATAATTATAGCTTTTACTTAGAACTTTATCAGTCTCCTCCTGGAGGAGGAACCATACAGCAACATGCATGTTTTTATGTTTTGTACATGTCAATAAAACACTAAACTGGTGTAGTAATACAGCACCTCATGTCCGTTACTGGATTTAAACCTCTTCACATCTCTCTGAAACTCTAAGTGTTACACTTTTCTCAAGCTCTGAAGGAGACAAGTGGACACTATTTTGTTACAATTGTTTTGAATTAAGAAACACAAATCAATCAGAAAGACTTCCTTTTAATTTGTGTTAATTCAGAATTGATAAACAGTATTGTATATTTTTGTCATTTAATGATGATCTGTTACTTGCATGAGTTTGACCCTTCTGCTGGTTTAGTATGCAGTACAAGTGTGCTTTGAATCTAAGGTACAAGTCAGGGTAACTTGTTAACTTCCCTCTCTGTTTTGTCCATCAAGCTAGACATAATATTTCACTTTACGGGCCAGTCCATCTGGCCGGTTCTCTAAACAGTTTTCCTGCTGTCCTTCAGAGATCTTCCGACTAAGGGAACTGAAAAATATCTCCTTTACTTTCTAAAACAACCAATGAGCAGGAAGTATTTGACTAAGTCACACCCCCTTCTTAAAGGGACACTTCCTGTAGACTGGTTAGTGTGAAAGAGAGAACAAACTGAATAACTTGTTTTTCTCTGGAAACTGATGAATCGTTGTGGTCATTTGTCAATTAGACTTGCGATTCTCAGCCAGAGTTACAGCAGAGCATCAGCTGTAACTCACTCATTCCTTTTCTGAAAGAATTTGTTTTCTGAAAGTTTTATTTTGAAACCAGCCAGGACGTTGGCCTTGTTCCTGCCGGGAAAGGCGCTCTTGCTCGTATCGTTGAATCAGCACACACGCGTGAGAAGTTTCAACTGGACGTCAACTGGACAACACAGTAGGGCTGAACGATTTTGGAAAATAATCTAACCGCGATTTTTTTTCAATAAATTGCGATTGCGATTTAAAATGCGATTATTTTTACTGGTTCTGTATTAATTCATATCACTAACGACACAACTGTTTTTTTTTTAATCAGATAATTAATGCGCTTTTTCACGTAGAACGTTAGCTTGCTGAGCTAGCTGCTAACAGAGCACCGTCAAAACAGACCCGGTCACATGACCAGCTCGCGCTTTGTTTATCTCCCGCAGTCTCTGTGTCTCAGCGTCTAAGCTCAGATACACGTTTAAATGAGCTAACTTACCTGAATTTATAACTTTTATGACTTCTGTCGAGCCTGAAGCAACAGTGTTGGAGCGCACGGTGTCCCCCATCCCTCCTGCTCTGTTTTGCTCGCTCAGCTGAGCTCCTGCTGCTCGGCGCAACTCACTACCAAGTCACGTGACCAGCTCGCGCTCCGTTTACACGTTTAAATGAGCTAACTTACCTGAATTTATAACTTTTATGACTTCTGTTGAGCCTGAAGCAACTGTGTTGGAGCGCACGGTGTCCCCCATCCCTCCTGCTCTGTTTTGCTCCGCTCAGAGCTGCTCGCGGCCAGACCGGCTCACTACCAAGTCACGTGACCAGTCAAATCGCAGCCCGTGCGATTAGTGAATCGCGTTTTAACATATCGCGAGATAATCGCAAATGCAATTAATCGTGCAGCCTTACAACACAGTCCGTTGTGTCCACAAAACTTCTCAGCTCTCATCTCCAAGAGACGTGCTCGTCACCAGTTAAAGAGTCGTTGATTGTATGCTGAGCGCGCGGGGAGTCCAGCCGGACTCGTGTGGGAAAAGTGTCACCCTGTTGCATTTCCAAATAATTAACTTCTGTTAAACTTAGCTTTCATTCTACTCCTTCCTCCTTATTCTTATTTTTCCTAAGCCAGTAAACCTTTAAGTAAATGTGCCAACAGGAAGTTTCAACATAACTTGTCTGTTTGTTTTCAATTAGAATTCTTGTCTACGGTAGTTATTAAATCAGAGCTAATCTCGATACAAAATGTTTAATGTACTTTTATGATTTTCTCAATAAAAGGTCTATCTTCTGGTGGATCAACATAAGTTGAAGTCTCTCGTGAAATTACATTTTGTCTAGTCACAGTTAAACAATTTGATCCGGAAAAAGGGAGAACTCGCGAATGAATTTGGGTCAGATAAAATCTGCTCCAACTTCTTTAGGAATATTGTACTGGTCAGCAAACTGACAAGTATTATATCCCTTACATATTGATAACACGTTAAGTGTTTATCTCTTACATATGGTTGCTCGTCCGTGTCCCTGACAGTTATTAAATTGTTTTTGTAGTCTTTTGTAACGGTTTGTTGGCATAGTTTTATCCTTGTTTTATCGGCTGTTGTCTGCCGTCTTCACATTGTTGTGCTGCTCCAGTGTACCTTTTTCTGTTACGACGTGTTTGTTGTGGTTCGTGAGGACCCGGTCAGTTCTGCGTTTGGGCCGACTACAGTATCAGTTGGTTCAGACGAGAATAGTCCGTTGTTTTTAACAGTTAGACGTGCTGTCTTCCTCAGGGAGGCGCGGGGGTTTGCCTTTATGTGATTTGGCTCGTTAACAGAATTTTCTGTGGTGTATTGTACGTTTATTTTGTGAAAAAGTGTCCAGAACTTTGGGGTAAGCTAAGTTAGCATTCCCGGAGCAGAAGCTGCATGAAACGCTGTGATTGGTCCATTTTGTGTCGTGCTCAAAATCGTTGGTTCTGATAGACTGCTGATCGTCAGATTTCATCTTGTTCACACATTTCTGACAGTTTATCTGTGTGGTGTCATTTCTATGCATGTAATATCGTCGAAGACTGCTTAACCGCTGTGTTTTTATTCATAAGTGTTTTAGAACGTTAAAAAGTCCGTTCAACGCTAGAGTCCGACCGACCTTGAGGTCCGTGAACGCGTCGTTTGAACGGCACGTCAACGTGCATGACGTACAGAGACGTAGGGTGTCGAAGACTACATTACCCATGAGCGCTTGGGTTAGGAACTACGTGTTCTGTCTTCGCTGTGATTAAGTGGTGACCACTTCAGCTGCCAGCCCCGGACAAGCTTCATGCTTGTTTGTCCTTTAATATCTTTGAAAGCCTGTTTCATCGCTGTGTTTTTGAGATTTTAAAGGGTGTGTTAACTCAGTTGGTGTAAGACTACCGAACGCCATGTGACCAAGTCGCGTGACACCGGAAGCTGCAACTGGTTTATGGCATAGACATTATATATATATATATGATATCTATGGTTTATGGGACCGACTGTTTTCTTTTAAACAAAGTTTAAAATATCACAGTCCAAACGATGTTGGTCACATCGAATCGTCTTTCATGAGACTGGGGTTCTAGAGATTGTCACGTAAAGGCTCTAGAGCTTTCTGTGAGGTTGCTTGTAATATGTTTGTTGGAAGTTTTGTACACTAACGGCTGAGCTGCGGGTGACAACAGCGCCTCTATAGCGGTCAGAAAGTGAAATTGCAGTCGCTGTGATAAAAGCATATCCAGCGTTGCACCCCCATCTGCTGGCTACTTTAAAGAATACGGTTTTCATGTATTTCTGTCTATATTTCAGCTTTGCAGTTTATTTTAAATAATGAACAGTTTGCTGGTGTAGGGAAAACAGCATCTTTTAATTTGTTTTCACAAATTTCAGCTTTGCAACCCCCATCTGCTGTTTACTTTAACAGACTTTTAAGTCTTTTTACTGTAATTCTGTACTCATGATGAGTCCAGCTACAGACAGGAGGTGGACAGGAGGTGGAACACCTGGAGAGCTGGTGCAAAGAGAATAATCTTCACATGAATGTGAAGAAGACAAAGGAGAGGATTGTGGACTTCAGAAGGAACAAACACACCCACGCCCCACTGAAAATAGGTGGGTCTGCAGTGGAAGTGGTCTCCAGCTACAAATACTTGGGTGTACACTAGAGGGTGACACGGGAGTGAATTTCTACTCCTGTCCCGTCCCACTCCCACAGAAAATAATCCTGTCCCGTCCCACTCCCAGGCTTGAGTAAAAAATTAATTCCTGTCCCGTCCCACTCCTGGTGCAATGACTCCCACTCCCATCCCGCTCCCATTCAAAATGACTCCCGCTCCTGTACCGCTCCCATCTTTTCTTCCTAATTTACTCGTAAGCAATACAATTAATTTGATTTAATCTTCACCACAATGTTTTTAAGATTAGGCTACTTTGTGTTTTGCAGTTTGATTTAAATAGATATAGCAACAGAAACAGTTCATCTGTGGCAGTAGAGGGAGGCATTTTTTGCCTTAATGTAAACAAAAAAAAATTAAATCACTAAAGAGCACAAAACGTAGTACATGGCCTGTGATCTCTATAGATTTTCCTGCAGAGGACCACCTTAGTCTCTGTTTTTAGCTCATTTGGAGGTCAGTTAATTGAATAAACCCCAACATAGAATGTTGCATTTTACTCATTTATTGAGAAATTTCCTTAAAACAGTGACATTACTTTTATGTTTTCATTTTATCAACAAAAATACTGCACAAAACTTGTAAACAAAAGTGCATAAAGGCATTACTTTCACAATCCAGATACCTCTCCGCTCGTCTTTACTCCCTCCATTGCTGCTACTCTTTGAATTCCGGCGAAAGCAGTGGCCTGGGTCATGTAGTTCTTTTAACTTGCGTTACAGTGCAAGCTGGTGGAAAGAGAACTACAAAATGGCGACGTTCCATGTTTATTTGTTTTTTTGTCACGACATATTTCCCGCTCCCGTCTGCTCCCGTTAACTTTCGATCCTGTACCGTCCCAATCCCGTGAATAACAGTTAAGTCGATTCCCATCCCACAGGAATCCCGTGGGAATCCCGTGACCCGTGGGATTCCCGAAAAAATGTCAGCCTCTAGTGTACACATGAATGATAATCTCAACTGGAGCAACAACACCACCAACCTGATCAAGAAAGGTCATCAGAGACTCTACTTCCTCAGACGGCTGAGACGTGCTGGTCTGAGCAGCCCAGTTCTCACCTCGTTCTACAGGTGTGCAGTGGAGAGCATCCTGTGCTCCAGCATCAACGTGTGGCATGGAGGCTGCACAGTTGAAGAGAGGAAAGCTCTACAGAGAGTGGTGAAGGCTGCACAGAAGTCTGTTGGAGTCAGTCTCCCCACCATCACAGACATTTACACCTCCAGATGCAGGAAAAGAGCCACCTGCATCATGAAAGACCTCACTCACCCAGCACACTCACTCTTTGCCCCACTCCCCTCAGGACGGAGGTTGAGGAGCATCAAATGTAGAACCACTAGACTGAGGAACAGCTTCTACCCTGAGGCTGTTAGACTCATGAATAAATAAAAATAAAATAAAAAATAAACACTGCAAAATATCACATTGTGCTGATGCTGATCTGTTTTCTTGTTGCTGTGTTCATCTGTGTTCATCTGTGACCATCTGCTCATACAAACTCATGTTCGTGCTGCTGTTTATTCCCACTATATTAAGCTTAGTGTATTACTAGTTGATGTTTTTCTTAGTTAATTCTAGATGTTATTACTGTTTTTCTCTTGCATTTGTTGTTGGATGTAACTGGGACCCCGTGTACATAATCTCGTTTTCATCACATGTACCACATGCGGTGCAAATGACAATAAAGACTCTCTGACTCTGACTCTCTGACTCTGACTCAGCTTTCCTGTTTATTTTAAATAGCGAACAGTTAGAGGTGTCGTACACACAGCATCTTTTAATTTGTTTTCACAAATTTCCAGATAAGATGGCAGGCACTGCAGATGAGGTCCCTGATACCTCAACAGCTGATTTAGACAGTGGGCAATGTCCACATATGGTTCCCATGGATTGTGTGGACAAAGCTCTAGTGTTTCTCACAGATCCAATCACAACCTATGGTGCTGATTTGAGGAATTTGTCTGAAGCTGAGATGGAGAGAGATTTAAAGACTGTGTAAAGTGAAATTAAATTTGTGTTTTTATTTTGTCACACGGCATAAATATGTGTTATTAATCACCCATATAAATCTGACTGATTAAAAACATTGATTTCCTTATAAAATTAAGTCTCAAAAATCATGAAAAAACATGATTTTGCCTTGCTCTAGAACGCTGGGGGCGTGTCGCACGTGGGCGTGGTTTCAGCGCAGTACTGCGCCATGTCCAGCCCCCTTCAGAGCTGAGCTGTGTGGGGAGGCATACGGGGGAAGCAGAGATCCACCTGCTCTGTTTTTATCTGAGTTCTGGCTTCCAGCAGCTCCTTTTTCCAAGAGTTACGCTGTTTTTAGTGCACTAACAACTCTGGTTATGTTTTTAAAGTTGAGGACACATAACTCCGCTGTTATAATCAGCGCTATTTTAGAAGATGAGCGGACTCGCGGTCCGAACCGGTCACATCGCATGCGGGGTCTGATCGCCACACACACACACACACACACCGCGCGCGCGCGACCCGGTCACATCGCATGCGGGGTCTGATCGCCTCTCACTCACACACACACACACACACACACCGCGCGCGCGCGCGACCCGGTCACATCGCATGCGGGGTCTGATCGCCTCTCACTCACACACACACACACGCGCGCGCGCGACCCGGTCACATCGCATGCGGGGTCTGATCGCCTCTCACTCACACACACACGCGCGCGCGCGACCCGGTCACATGCATGCGGGGTCTGATCGCCACACACGCGCGCGCGCGGGGGGGGGGGGGGCGGAGGTGCGCGGAGGTGCAGGTGGCATGTGGTCGCTCCAGCAGCACGCCAGTACTGGAGGGAGACGGTCGGTAGCGAGTGAACGGCTCCACCGAAGAACGCATTTATAACGGCTGGAGCTGCAGGGGGTGGGGCTTGTGACCGCGTGACGAAACGCGGTCACATTTAAACCACGCCTAAAAAATCCTGAAAGAGAAATGTGTTTATACACAGTTTGATCTATAACTCCAAAATTAATTGAGCTACAATTTTGAGACTTTTTACTCATTTACAAGATTACAATTACGACATTTATAATGTTTATTGAAGAAAATGTTGAAATTCACTTTACACGGTCTTTAAAAGTTTTGGCTGACGGTGCTGCGTCAGAAAAAACAAAGCTGAAATGCATAGAACGCCTGGCCAAATTGACACTTTTGCTGAAGGCCAAATTGGACCTAGAAGTGATCAGGGGCGATGATCTCTCACAGCAGCTGGATAGTGAAATTGTGGCGTGCCAGGCTGCTACAGACAGATGTTGTGAGATTCAGAACGCAGCATGGCAGGAGATTTGAGTCTTTAAAGCTGCAGCTGCAGTCACTCACAGACTCGCATGACGACAACATTCGTGCTAGGGAGGATGTTTATAACAAAGCTCTAGCAGACAATGCTGCAATGCAGCTACAATACAATGTGGTGAAAGCTGAGAATGATGATGTACTGAGGAAGTTGGAGTCCAGCAGGGAGGAGAGGGATAATTTTGACCTGATGTGGCAAGCATCACAGGTGAGTGTGGAGATAAATCAACAGAAGATAACAGAATGTGAACAACAGAGGGATGCATTCTCACAACGTGTGTCGGTGTTACAAGGTCAAAAATGATGACCTGAGGGCCCAATTAACAGACTACCGGTAAGTCTGAATTGGCCTCTACTACTGATAAACTCAGTAAGGAAAGGAGGATGTGTATGGATCTCATGTCAGCACTGGGCCAAATACCGTCCGCCACTCCACCACCACCATCTTCACCCATACCTGTTGGTCCGCCCTCATCCCCTCCTGTGCCTCAAAACCCACCACCCCCTCCACCTCCCTCAAACCCGTTTGCGCCTCAGCACCCACCCCCGTACCCGTAGGTGGGACCTGGGTACCCCTGGCCTGGTGCACCATATGCGCTGCCGGGTGGGTTTGACAGAATTATCGGATGCCTCTGTCAATAGACCAACGAGCGAGATCCGTCACAGCGAGGCGCTCGTAAACCGGAAATCTCGTAATTTGGAACGGCCGCCATTTCGCTCGTAAATCCGGAAATCCGCTCGTAAATTGGAACGGTTTTCGCTAGCGCACCTAAAAACACTCTATTTTCATCTAAAAACTACTTTTGAGTGCATAAAAATGATCGGAAACGTGTGTTTATATGCTTAACTTGCTAACTGAAGTGAAAAAACACATGAAAACTCAGTATTTTTTTCGTTTTTTCCAAAAATGTGCAGCTCGTAAGTCTGGAACCTCGCAGATCAGAGCGCTCGTAAATCGGGGACTACCTGTACATAAGCTTTCAAAATACATTCAACGCTTCGAACCAGGGGCGTTGGGTTCTAATCAGTGGTGTCAAAAGTATTCACATTCATTACTCAAGTAGAAGTATAGATACTGGGATTTAAAATTACTTCTGTAGAAGTAGAAGTATCAACTCTAGCTTTTTACTCAAGTAAAAGTAAAAAAGTACTGGTTTCAAAACTACTTAAAAGTATAAAAGTGGGCTTGTGAGCACCGTATGGAGTAGACGTGTTCCTGTCTGGCTCCTCACCACCTAAAGTAATTTCTTATTTAAATCGAAATTTCACTTATATTTCGGTCGCCCAGTGCTCTGACCAACTGTTCTGACATTGACAATGCCACCAAAGGCGGATAGAGGAAAGAAACATGACAAGGCTTCAGAAGAGACGACTGATCAGCACCTGTTGGAGCTAGGAGCTAAGAAAACACCACCTGCAGCAGAAGCTGAATCAGCATGTGAGCATGATACAGGATCCTCTACTATCCTTGCTGCAATAAATAATATGAGCAAGACAATGAATGATAGATTTAATGATCTTGAAGCAACCCTAGCTTCAACCCAGGCATCTTTATTAAATCTCGCCGACCGGACTAAGCAGGTGGAAGATGTTACATCCAATCACGAGGACCGCATTTCCAAATTGGAGGCGACCTGCGCCAGGATGCAGGAAGAGAACAAAGGGCTTCACATGAAAGTGATCGATTTTGAGGCTCGCTCCAGGCGGCAGAATATTAAAATCATCGGATTGCCGGAAAAGATCGAGTGTGGACATCCGAGAGAGTTTCTGATGAAGTTTATTCCGGAACTGCTGGGAGCGGATCATTTTCACACGCAGCTGGAGGTCGACTGGGCGCACCGGCTGGGAAGCAGGCTGCCTGGAGACGCCGCGCGGCCGCGAGCAATCCTGGTACGAATTCACTACTTCCATGTGAAGGAGATGATTCTACGACTGGCCCGTCAGCAGTTCCCCCTCCGTCACAAGGATAAGCTGATCTATATCTTCCCCGATTACCCGGCGGAGGTGATGAAGCAGCGGCAGGCATTTGACAGCGTGAAGAAGAGGCTGCAGGATGCGGGAGCGAGGTGCGGTGTCCTGTACCCCGCGCGCCTGCGTGTCTCCATCGGCTCTACAGATAAAACGTTCTCCTCCCCGCAGGATGCAGAGGTCTTTGCAGAAACTTTACAGAGTAACTGAACAGTTGGAAGTTAAAAACAATGTG
>JBBPBX010028002.1:0-16857 GCA_038048925.1 Garcialebias charrua
ATTACAACCTTGAAATACTTATTCATTTAAATACATCCTGTTGCACCGTTGAAATTCTATGTTTGTGTTTACTATGTCTTTAGGACCATGTAAATATTGTACTTTTTCATTTGTTGGTACTTTATTTTTGTACCTTTATTGCATGCCTTAGTATTTTGTTTTGTTTTGTTTGTTCTTTGTTTTTCCTGAGCATTTCCTGTTGACCTTGTGTTAATCTGCATTTGATAAATAAACATGATTTTAACTTGGAACTTTTTTTTTTTTCTTTTTTAGAAATGGCCCCCCCCGGTGGACATTTCACGAGCCACCACTGGTTTTTATATGATAAATAATTAACGTAAAAATACGATGATGGTTTGCTTTGTCAATATGAAAAATGAGGGAGACCAAACACCCAGCTTGTTGATTTTTATACATTAATTTCAATAGAAATTAGAAATAGGAAGAAAAAAAAGGCAGCACAACAGCTCAGTGGTTAACACTGTTGCCTCACAGAAAAAGGGTCCGGGTTCAATCCCCAGTTGGACCTGGGGTCTTTCTGTGTGGAGTTTGCATGTTCTTCTTGTGCTTGCGTTCTCCAGATACTCTGGTTTCCTCCCACAGACCAAAAACATGCATGCTAGGTTGCCTTCAAGCCCAGACCTCCCTTGCAAAGGTTATCTGTGGTCTCAGTGGAATTTGACTGGTTACATAAAGGTTAATTTAAAAAACCGAAAACAAAATCTCATGAGATCATTCTAAGCAACGTTTTATTTTATTTTTATTCATAAAAGTAAGATACTGTTTTTAAGAGTCCATAAAAAATGAAAAAAGGAACAGTCTTGTCAGGGTGGTGAGCTGGCATCAGAAACCCTTTAGGCAGAAAGATCCACCTTTAGATGATACCTCACTGCAAACCACAACAAATCCTACTTTCTTCCATTGCTTCATCGATTTCCACCATCTGTAAAAAGGTCAACATCTGTATGAGGATGTCAAGTGAGAGTGGGAGGCCGTGCATCAGCAGCAGCAGACTGTCAGAACAGAGCTGACACCACCACTAACCCCAACAAGGGCCTCATTGATGGGACGGACAACAAGCTGGCACGGAGTACAGAGCATACGTGTGCACAGTTATAGGGCACGCAGAGAAAACACTTGCCTCATACCAGCCTCAGCACCAGGCTCCTGCTGCCTCAGTCTTCACGACGTCTTTTTTCCTGCTCACGTTGGTTTTGTTCTCCCTGAGCTGTCCGTCCTGAGCTGACTTCCACACTCTGTGGGAAAGCACACAGAAAAGGGGATCAAACCAAATGACAAGAACAGAGCAGCCCTAACATGAGATGTGAGAAGATTTAAACGTGCTTTCTCTCGTATCTAAAAGTGTTCCATGGCCCACTCAGCATTCCTCGCCTCAGTATCATCCCCTCCCTGAGGTATCCCATGTGTCTCCTTGTGTCTTGATCTCTGAGCCAGCATCACACTCCTGTCACAGAGGCTGGAGTGACTTAAACTCTTTTAGTGCTATTTGTGCTTCAGCATGAATAATGACCTGAGGATGAGTTGATGTGACTTCCAGCAAGGCCGCATTAAGGCGACATATGAAGAGTAGGAGGAACTTGTGAAAGAAAAATGATTATATAAATCACAGATTCACTTACATACAGCGTTTGATCTTTGGGGTCATTTTTTGTTGTACTGCAACTAAAAAGGCTCCATAGTTAGATTATAGAATGTGTTAAGAGGCCGCTGCTGCTAGTGGGAAGATTAAAATTTCAGACATGAATTTTAAACAAATGGTGACGGCATGATTATTTAGCTTTCATGCTTGATTATCTCTTATCTGCCCCGATAAGGAATGTCTGGAGGCGGCATGGATGCACTGAGAAATCCTCATAGTTTACATATTAATAACAAAGACAACTTGTGTCTACAATGAGAAAGTTTTTCCACCCTCACTGTTTCGTCAGCTGTGTCACTAAAAGCCATCAGACCACCAGCCAAGCGATGGCATTGACTGTGCTGTGGTAGCCTCAAGGGGATCCCTCCACAGACTGGAGAGGAACTGAAGACAAGAATGCCACACTGATGCTCTGGAGCTGTGTACAGATGAATAAGCAGCATGCCACAAACCCCTACACACGCAGCAGACGGCAGGCCGGCTCTCTCCTCAGTGTTGGGCGTGCTGATATATGACCTTCCTTTGCACCTCCTCTGTGACTGTTGTAAATGAAGCGTGCTCCATTGTCCTGCAGGGACTGAAGTCATTGTTTGGAGATAAACAGCTTTGTTTCTGTGATCACTAAAAAAAAAGTTATCTTCATCTGATGCTGCTATTGACTTCTTCAAGAGATCCATTTCTAATCAAACTTCAGTATACAGTAATTGCTTATTACCCATCAGTCCTGAGAGGTACCGATGTGATCAGAACAATCATCGTCGCTAAACGAGGCCATGACACCTTTTATGATTCATCCATGTTACGTGAAATTGCTCACACAAACTGTTGTGCCAATTGGAGAACATTTTCATTGTGAACATCGTCTGCAGTCCGTGCACAAGAGCAGCTCCACGGCTCTTGGATGGAGGGGGTAGAAAGAATGGCGGTCTTGTATGCAGAACACTGCCCATTGTGCAAAGGACAAACTGGAGGATTTTTTTTTTCCGGAACAGGCCCGCTCACAGCTTGCGCCTTGCTGCTTGCCTGTGACGCCGTTGATCCAGGCCCCCACTAAAATACTCAGTGGAGCAGATGGTCTTAAAACATGACTGCTCCCCTCCCACACATGCCACGATGAGCTGTGATGAGCCCGGCGCACGTTGCATACACACTCAGAGACTCAGGATACAAACATGAAACCGGAGATAAGCCAGCATCCAGTCACACAGTCTGTTCAAAGCATTGCAGAAAGTGTTAGAATAAATGCAACACTGGACTTTATAAGAATTAAAAAGATGAAAAAAATGTTGTTTTTGTCCAAGTTGTATTATTTTTGGTTTTTAGATACAAAGCAATGATGCTCTTTATTATTCCATCAGCTGGCTTCAAGGAAACCTTTATTTGAGGTGTTCGTTAAAAGAAAATAAATTTAAAAAACTGTAAAAAAGCTGACTTCAAAGCTCTTCTTAGAAAGTTTTATGTAGGTTTATTCCCCTGTGTGAGGAGTGGTGAAGCTACATCAATAGTTTGCATCATTTTCATTTAAAACAAGATTTTTCATTGCAGTTTGAACTTTAAATTTACACTTTCCACCGGCAGTCACATGCCCAAGTGTCCCTGGGCAAGACACTGAACCCCTCATTGCCTCCGATGTGTGTCCCATCGGTGTGTGAAAGTGATCTAAAGCACTGATTAGTCTTTGTAGCGATCTAGTAGAGTGCTGTATGAATGTGTAAATGAGGCACAGTTTGTGTTGTAAAGTGAGTTGAGTATCTTGATCAGATAGAAAAGCATTATACTGTATAAGTACAGTCCGTTTACTTTTTCCCCCTCATCTTCCAAATCCTGCCACCGGGTTCACATAAAGACTTTTACCAAGAGAAACACAGAACAGTTGAGGACAACAAGGAGAGCTCGAGCTGGAAGCTCACCAACAGAACAAGCGACCAGGAGCACCCAGTAGCTTTTTAAAATTCTTTGCAACCTGGCAAACGGAATAAGTCTGGCAATTCCCATCGCTGTGTGCAGATGGTGAGCCACAGGCCTCCTCTCTCATGCGAGTGCTCTCCCTTCCGCTTTGAACAAAAAGAGGTGAGAAACAGAGCCATCACCTGTTCAGCTGCATGTACAAATAAAAAGTGGCTCTCACTGAGGGCTCCCCAAACATTGATTTGATTTAGCAAACAAGAAGAAATTAGTTCAATTCAATACAGTTTATTTATGTAAAGCACCAAGTCACAACAGAAGTGTCTCAGGGCACTGAACAGAAACATTCATATATATAAAAAGTAAGTTGACAACATTAATTATCTGAGGAGCAGACTGCTTTGAGTCTTAACTTCATCGCAGACTATCATCCTGAGCAAGCATGAAGGCAACAGTGGAAAGGAAAAACTCCCTCATGAGGAATGAACCTTTAGCTGAACCAGGCTCAGGACAAACAACTATCTGCTTCAACCAGCTGGGTTTGAGAGGAACAGCTACACAATGGCAGGTCAAGAATCACATGTTAACATAGAAATGAAATCAAATGCAAACTATTCCATTTTATGCATTAGTAATTATTCATCTGAAGAAATTAGGTCTATTTGTCCTCCAGTAGTCCACAATGGCAGGTCAAGAATCACATGTTAACATAGAAATGAAATCAAATGCAAACTATTCCATTTTATGCATTAGTAATTATTCATCTGAAGAAATTAGGTCAATTTGTCCTCCAGTAGTCTAAGCCTATAGCAACCCTAACTATAGGATTTATCAAAAAGGAAAGTCTTAAGCCCAGTCTTTAAACTGGACAATGTGTCAGCCTCATAAACAGAAACTGGAAGTTGGTTCCACAAGAGAGGAGCCTGATAACAAATATCTTCCTCCCATTCTGCTTTTGGAAACTCTAGGAACCGCAAGTAAACCAGCAGTCTGAAAGCAAAGTGCTTTGTTAGGAAAATATGGAACAATAAGATATGCACTATAAGATGGAGTTAAGTTGTTGAGGGCGTTGTATGTTAGAAGTAAGAAGTAGTTTTTACCGTCACTTGTCTTGAATAGGTGACATTTGGCTGGATGGCAAAGAATGTGTAACAAAACCTGCCAGGAGGTGATGTTGTTCCTGAACAGTAATGCTAGTTCAGATCTATTTATTGACACAACAAACACGTTTTGAAAGAGTGTAATTGAAGACACTTGATGCTCATGTTCAGTCGTGTTTTTACTCTGGCATCAGATGAATTTTGATTTCTAATTAACGAGCCAGACTATAAATAAGGAATACGATCTCAGAATTGAAATACGTTGCACAAAGAAAATACAATTCTAACAAAAACCACCCACTTGCAGATGCAGGGAGTCGATGTGCTAAAACCTTCGGCTTGTGTTATCACAGAAAACAAATGTGACCTAAAAATAAACGAACATGAAAAAGCAGAATAAAACTGTTTCGGTTGTAGCACTCAGCCAAAGAGGAGTTGCTTATGCACTGAAATCTGTCCAGTAATATCACTGATAATTGGCCGGGCTTTCTGCAGCCCCCACCAACATATCAAACAATCTCCCTCATTCATGTGTGAACACTCACACATCACCACAAACACATTTGTTCATCCTGGCAATCACCAACACACACACACACACACACTTCTTCATGACTTAATGCTGTCTAACTTATGACTCATTCAGCTTTGCAGTGACCAACTCATCGCATCGGTTATGAGCGTTCACACAAACAACACACACTCACCCTGACTGTAGGTGTTTGACCTTAAAAAGGTGGCAAAATTAGGCACGGTTTTCTCCCTCCCTCTTTTACCATTATGTTCTTTTGCTTCGTCTTTGCGGAAAAATCGGCAATGTGAAAAGCTCCGAAAGGCATAAAAATAAAGAAAGCCGTGAAAGAGCTGCTGTTCCTCACCTGAGTAGGTAATTGTGGCCAGATTCTTAATGCTCAGGAACCCCTGGATGAGCAGTTCTTGCAGTCTTTCCTTGGACACTTACATGCAAAGAGTCACACCAGCCAAACCTCTTGCCACTCTGTACCAAGCCCCAGTAGTGGAGAATAGACTGCCCTCCCCAACACCACAGCCCCCCACCCCCCTTATGAAATTCAGCCCTTCAGTATGGCAGCATTGTTCTGAAGCTTCGCCCCAAGGCTCAACCATTCATAAATACACAGCGGACCACAAAGGGCCACACTGTTCCAACTCCCTCAACAAATATGGGTGAAACTTTGAGCTCCGGGGCCTTTCTGCCCAATTTGACCATTTGGTATGCGCTGGATGAAACTGAGCACTTTTGATCATTTTAGACTGATGAAGAGCACACACACAGATTTCTGTTTGGTCTTTTTGAATCTGTGCAGAAGAACTGAAGAAGAGAGTTTGGAAAGGGATGATGAGGAGGCGTAGGAACAGTAAAAAGGCAAACCAAGTGGGAAAAATCAGCATGGTTTTAAATGTCACTTTTCAAAAATAGTCAACGCTTCAGAGGCCTTAAAATCCAAAGAACCAGAACAATGGTTTTCATGTTCGACCCGAGTGACAAAAAATCTTTTTTTTAGAGAGTGACAAAGTGGTTTTCAGAGGTTTTACCACCAGCGGGGTTCAGGCAAGCATTCAAATCACCAAGTAGTACACAAAAACAGCTTGCAGACTATTTAAATTAGCTGGAGAAACAAAATTAATTGTGTCTTCTTCCATTGGTGTGATACTTCTGTGTGGTCTTTATTACTATACATCAACAATACAAGTTTGAAAGTTTCAAAGCAAACTTAGATGTATTATTATGCTATTTGTAAACTGATTTAAAAATGGGTGAAAATTACCCAATCTTAATAACTAATCATTTTAATCATATAAATAATTCATTCAGATGGGAAATCCTTATTAACGCATCTGGTCTATTTACCTTCTGCATCAAATATGAATTGGTTAAGCTCCAGTCAGATGTTTACACAGTTTAATACAATCTAATTTAAGTCATAAGAAGCCAAAAAAACATTAACTACCAAAGAACTACAAAAATAGGTAATGGACATAAAAAGAGGTCAGGAGTTGTTGTGGGTCCATCTATGTATCCATCCATCCATCTTTCACGACAACAGTTCGAAACAGTAATCCATGCCTTCATTTCATCACGGCTGGATTACTGTAATTCTCTCTATCTTGGAGTCAACCAGTCCTCACTTGCACGTCTGCAGCTGGTGCAAAATGCTGCTGCTCATCTTTTAACTGGAACACGCAAAAGAGAGCACATCACACCTGTCCTGGCTCCTCTCCACTGGCTGCCAGTGTTCATTTTAAAATTATTTTGTTTGTTTTTAAGGTTTTAAACAGCCTTGCCCCCCCTTATTTGACAGAGCTTCTCCACCATTACACTCCACATCGGTCACTCAGGTCTGCTGACCAGCTGCTCCTGGTCATTCCAAAGAGTAAGAGGAAGCTTCGAGGAGACAGGCCCTTCTCTGTTAGTGGCCCTAAGTTATGGAATGCTCTGCCTTTGCACATTCGACAGGCCCCCACACTGTCTATTTTTAAAACTCATCTGAAAACTCATCTATACTCATTGGCCTTCAACCCAACTGAGACTTGATTTTACTTCATTTTTATTGGTATTGATTTTACCCGTTTAACTTTTGTCATTTTATTGTATTTTAAATTGAGTTTTTAGTTCACTGTGTGTTAGTTTTGTAGTGATATAGGCCTCTGTCTTGACCTTCAAGTACACCTCTCCACATCTCTCTGAAACTCTTAAGTGTTACACCTTCTTGAAGCCCTCAAGGAGACAAATTGACACTTATATTTTTACAATTATTATGAATTAATGGACACTAATTAATCAGATTGAACTTTCTCTTTAATGTGTGTTAATTCAGAATTGATCTACAGTATATTTTTGTCATTTTTAATGATGATCTGTTACTTTCATGGACTTTGACCCTTCGGCTGGTTTATTTCTGCAAAAGCAAGCAGGCTTTGATTCTAAGACACAGTTCAGGGTAAACTGTTAGCTGTTCAGCTTCCTTCTCTGTTTTGTCTATGAAGTTAGCCATAACATTTTTCTGTGCTCACAGGCAGGCCACCTGGCTGTTTATGTAAACAGTTTTCCTGTTGTCCGTCAAGAGACTTTCTGCCTATGGGATCATACTTCCATCTTTTATTTTGTTAACCAGCCTGTAGCCATTGAGGAGGTGGGGAGACCCCACCTCCCCCATATAATGGGCACTTCCTATTTGGAAGTTAGAGTTTGGAGGAGAACGAAGAGTCAACCTGCTCTCCTCTCTGAAAGCTGGAGACGTCCCGGTCAGGTGTCAACGACCCACGTCTCAGCGGGGATCATAGTAAAGCCTTACTTTGATCCATTCACTCTCCTTTCTGAAGAATTTGTTTTCTAAAGTTTTATTTTGAAAGTCAGTCTGTGCGCTCGACCGTTGGTCCCTGCCGAGGGAGGCGAGTTCCTCGTATCGTGAATCAGCACTCACGCTGAAGTCCAACTGGACGGCCACTGGACAAACCCATCCACGTGTGTGTCCACAAACTTCTCCACTCTTGTCTCCAAGAGACGAACCTCCAACAGGTAAAGAGCCGTGGTGTGTTTGAACGTGCGGGAGCCCAGCCAGTCTGCTCGTGTGGGGGAAACGGTGTCACCCAGTCTGGTTCAAAGTAAACAACTTTAGCTTAACTTAGCTCCAGAACTCCTTCCTCCTATTTCTTATTTTTCATAAGCTATTAATCTGTCAAGTAATGTGCCAACAGTTAAGTTTTAATTGTCTGTTTGTTTTAATTTGAATTCTTGTCAACGTAGTTATTAAATCAGAGCTAATATCGATACAAATGTTTAATGTAATTCTTGTGATAGTTTCAATAAAAGGTCTATTTTTTGGTAGACCAATATAAATTGAAGTCTAAGCGTGAAATTACATTTCTGATTAATCACAGTAAAAACAATTTAGTATCGGAAAAAGGAAGAACTCGCACTTTGGTGGCAGTTTGTGCAAGATTAAAGTCTGCTAAACTGCGCATCCAATAATGGTGGCTCAGTAAGTGTTTAAATACCTTACTAACACATCATCATATTATTCTATTACAGTTTTGTAGCTTTGTTTTCATGCTTTCTTTTATCTTGTTTGTAACTGATGTTCAGCACTTTGTTTCAGCTGTGGCTGTGTTAAAAGTGCTTTATAAATAAAACTGCTGCTGTTGCTGATGATGATGATAAATGGACTGTACGATACTTATATAGCACCTTTCTATCTTATCAAGACACTCAAAGTGCTTTTCACTATAATCTGTGCCCTCATTTATCCATTCATACAACACTCTACTAGATCTAAACAAAGAATAATCAGAGCTTTATCACAATCATGCACCGATGGAACACATACCGGAGGCAATGAGGGGTACAGTGTCTTGCCCAGGGACACTTCAGCATGTGACTGCTAGTGTAATCAAACCCCCAACTCTTGCATTGGAGGACGACTGCTCTAACCACACAGCCGCCGCCCCATCCATCCATCCGTCCATCTATCCATCTATCCATCCATTGTCGGTCATTTGTTGGACATGTGAGAAGCTTCAGATACTTTCTAAGTTAGAAACTTGAGTTTTTTTATTCTGATATGATCCCAACTTTAGTATTCATGATGTAAAAAAAAAAATAATCTGTCATATTCTGTTAACTTAAAGGTGATGGTTTCAAATACTAGGAGCTGCCTCCTCCTGAGTTTGATGGTGTTGCATTTGGGAATAAAACAATATAACTGTCCTAATTCTGACATGTTTTAAAACGACCTAAAATTAAATACATGGTATTCCTTGAAGGAATGCATATTACCCACCGTCTTTCATGCCAGAGTTTTAATTCAAGATGGTCACTACAACCACATCTCAGGAGAATGTGTTGTCATACTGCTGTCATCGAATTTTTAGTTCAGTGCGTATTTGTAAAACTGACTGACAAATAGTTGTTTTTGTGATGGCTAGCTGTAACAGCATCTTCAATGGGCTGGCTCCAAAAGATAGTCACGTGCAGAGTTATGTACAGTTTATTGTTTAGCTCTAAGTGTTGACACAGTGTTGACTCCAACAGTGAATAGTTGGGTTTCAAACAAAGGTGTTGCTTGATGAGCACTTTGAATGTTGTGAACGTGAATGACTCTCAGCTATACCCACATTAAATTGATGTAAGCAGAATATCAGTGGAAATGACTGAATTGTAGCTACTTTTGTGTTTTCTAAGAACAGCTAGCTGTGGCAGCATCTCAACATGGGTTAGGTCAAAAGTTAATCAGTTGTACTGTACATGTACACCCACTGAATATTAACTGAATGTTTTACTCAAAAATATCTTGTAGTTCACAATAGGCTAACAGAGTTTATTTCAAAAGGTTATTGGCAAAAATTTCAACAAAGATCTGTTTGTGCTCAGAATACTTGATGGGGATTACCCCCAGCAACCACCGCATCAAATTTAGATCAATATTCGTAAAACTGACTGAATTATAGTCATTTCATCAGTTGGCAGCCATCTTGATTGTTTTGTTAGTTTCATTACGAGTCATCTGGTGGTTCATGAGATAATTTGGTAACAAACAGACATACAAACTGATACAATGAGGCAAAACACATCAAATTTCAACAACAAGCAGGCTAAATGTTTCATAGTCACTGTTTTGTCATACTTTTGCGCTAATATTACTTTTCTACTGCACTTTTCAGTGTCTCACTATGAAGCAAAACTAACACAAAAAGCTTCCCCATTACTGCCTCTATAAAAGCTCTAATGACTCCTACACAACCATCAAATGGCCCACACAGTCAGCTGGTGTCACTATAAAGCTGCTTTCAAACATATCAGTTTTGTTTTGTTGTGAGAGCAGGTTCTGTAAAAGTCATCACACCTCATATTCAACAGTTATAGTTATCTAAGATAAATTGGCTCATTAAAACAAAGTCATATGTGCATTTTCTCTGTTGGATTCAGCTAATGTCCCTTTAAATCTGTTTGCAATGTTTCCATATTATCATTCCACAGCAAATTATCTTATCTACCGACATTCCACATCCAACCAACTCTCCTTCTAAAAAAACTACTCGTTACCATAAAAAAGAGGGTTTTTGTGTACAGTTACCAAATTAGATGACAAGTTTGAACATATATCCTGTAAACTGAACTACCGGTACCTTATGTAGGCCCCACATCCCACACTGAATTTACCCTTAAAACTGCCAAATCAATAATTATTCTTTATTTTATTGTTTTAACACATACCAACAAATAGGCCAGTTCTGAATGCAGAAAAGATTATTGCAGAGCTCTGCAGAATGTGAGATAAAAAAAACTTTCAATACAAAAACAACTGGACTTTATTTGTAACAGAAGACGTTTCTTCTATTATAGCATAATATGAGACACTTTATAATAATCGAGGCAGCGGGTGAGGTTTTTGACTCAAATGTTCAATGGCATAATTGAGGGGGAGAAAATACAGAGGAATGGAGAAGAAGTGTGCTGGTGGCCATTATTAAGAACAAGGGTGATGAACAGAGTTTTATCAACTACAGAGGAATTAAGTTGATGAGTCACACGGTGAAGATCTGGGAGAGAGTTGTGGAAGCAGGACTTAGATGAGAGGTGACTATTTGTGAGCAACAGTATGGCTTCATGCCAAGAAAGAGCACCACACACACTATCTATACGGTACTTTGAGGATGTTGATGGAGAAGTACAGAGAGGGTTAGAAAGAACTTGTGGGTTTAGAAAAAGCATATGACAGGGAGACGAGGGAGGAGGTGTGGTATTGCATGAGGAAATCTGGAGTGACAGAGAAGTACGGTATGTTAGACTGGAACAGGACATGTATGAAGACAGCAGGACAGTGGTGAGATGTGCTGTAGGAGTGACAGATAGCTTCAAGGTGGAGGTGGGATTGCATCAAGGATCGGCTCTGAGCCCCTTCTTGTTTGCTCTGGTGATGGACCGACTAACAGATGAGGTCAGGCAGGAATCCCCATGGACTATGATGTTTGCAGATGACATTGTGATCTGTGGTGAGAACAGGGAACAGGTGGAAGAGAACTTGGAGAGGTGGAGGTATGCACTTGAAAGAAGAGGAATGAAAGTCAGCCGTAGTAAGACAGAGTACATGTGTGTGAATGAGAGGGAGGCCAGTGGAACAGTGAGGCTACAAGGAGCAGAGGTCACAAAGGTGCAGGACTTCAAGTACTTGGGGTCCACTGTCCAGGAAAATGGGGAGTGTGGTAAAGAGGTGAAGAAGAGAGTCCAGGCAGGATGGAGCGGATGGAGAAAAGTTTCAGGAGTGATTTGTGACAAAAAGGTGTCAGAAAAGGTCAAAGGAAAAGTTTACAAAACAGTGGTGAGACCAGCTATGCCCAGAGGAGGGACAGTGGGTATATTGGTAGAAGGATGTTAGAAATGCAGCTGCCAGGAAAAAGACAGATATGCATATGTATGCAGTTAGAGAGGACATGGAGGGAGTTGGAGTGAGGACAGAGGATGCAGAGGACAGAGTGAGATGGAGGAGGATGACCCTCAAGAGGGAAAAGCTGAAATAATAATAATAATTAAAGCTGCAAGCAGCGTTGAGGCCCTCGCAGCTTAGCGCCGCTCTGGCCTTATTGTGTCGACCACGGGACCTCCAGCTGATCTGCTCGGTCACCACCTCGAACTCTCTCATGCCCATCCAGCACCCGTTTGCCAAGAACAGTTAGCGAATAACAACAATATATACGTGTTTAGAAGTGCTGACTGGTGACACACAGTAAATGTAGAACAGATCAAATGATCTAGCAATGAGATGTAACAGTTTGAAAAATAATGTAGGGGGCGCACTGGAGTTATCTGTTAAACCACAGGATCAATGTGTGTTGAAGTGCTCACTGATGATGTACAATAAATCTGGTAAATATCGGATGATGTATAACTGAGATATAACAGTTTGAATAATCTAGGGGACGCACTTGAGTCAAATGTTAGCCCACCATATCAATGTGTCCACGAGAGCTCACTGATGATGCAAAATAAATCTGGTTTAGATTGGATGATGTATCACTAAGATATAACGATTTGAATAATCTAAGGGGCGCTCTGGAGTCATATGTTAAACCACAATATCAATGTGTCCACAAGGTCTCACTGATGAAGCATAGTAAATCTCGTGCAGATCGGATAATGTATCACTGAGATATAACTGTAGTAATAATCAGAGTCAGAGTCAGAGTCAGAGTCAGAGAGTCTTTATTGTCATTTGCACCGCATGTAGTACATGTGATGAAAACGAAATTATGTACACGGGGTCCCAGTTACATCCAACAACAACTACAAGAGAAACAACAAATGCAAGAGAAAAACAGTAATAACATTCTAGGATTAACTAAGAGAAGCATCAGCTAGTAATACTCTAAGCCCTAATGTAGTAGAAAAACATCGTTATAAACAGCAGCACGAACATGAGTCA
This sequence comes from Garcialebias charrua, assembly GCA_038048925.1. Taxonomy (NCBI): domain Eukaryota; kingdom Metazoa; phylum Chordata; class Actinopteri; order Cyprinodontiformes; family Rivulidae; genus Garcialebias; species Garcialebias charrua. Next base: position 13,104 of record JBBPBX010028002.1, read on the forward strand.
TTATGAGCAGATGGTCACAGGTGAAACGCAGCAACAAGAAACAGATCAGCATCAACATGATGTGATATTTTGCAGTGTTTATTCTTGTTATTTAATAATAATTAATAATTTAATATTATTTAATAATATAGGGGGCGCTATGGAGTATAAATTTACATACCATTATCAATGTGTGTAGAAGTGTTCACTGATGAATCACAATAAATCTCGTGTAGATCGGATAATGTATCACTAAGATATAACTAGTAATAATATAGGGGGCGCTATGGAGTAAAAATTTACATACCATTATCAATGTGTGTCGAAGTGTTCACTGATAAAGCACAATAAATCTTGTGTAGATCGGATAATGTATCACTAAGATATAACTGTAGTAATAATACAGGGGGCGCTATGGAGTAAAAATTTACATACCATTATCAATGTGTGTAGAAGTGTTCACTGATGAATCATAATAAATCTCGTGCAGATTGGATAATGTATCACTAAGATATAACTGTAGTAATAATATAGGGGGCGCTATGGAGTAAAAATTTACATACCATTATCAATGTGTGTCGAAGTGTTCACTGATAAAGCACAATAAATCTCGTGCAGATCGGATAATGTATCACTAAGATATAACTGTAGTAATAATACAGGGGGCGCTATGGAGTAAAAATTTACATACCATTATCAATGTGTGTAGAAGTGTTCACTGATGAATCACAATAAATCTCGTGCAGATTGGATAATGTATCACTAAGATATAACTGTAGTAATAATATAGGGGGCGCAATGGAGTAAAAATGTACATACCATTATCAATGTGTGTCGAAGTGTTCACTGATAAAGCATAATAAATCTCGTGCAGATCGGATAATGTATCACTAAGATATAACTGTAGTAATAATATAGGGGGCGCTATGGAGTAAAAATTTACATAACATTATCAATGTGTCCACAAGGGCTCACTGATGATGCACAATAAATCTGGTTCAGATTGGATGATGTATCACTGAGATATAACTGTAGTAATAATATAGGGGGCGCAATGGAGTAAAAATTTACATAACATTATCAATGTGTGTCGAAGTGTTCACTGATAAAGCATAATAAATCTTGTGCAGATCGGATAATGTATCACTAAGATATAACTGTAGTAATAATATAGGGGGCGCTATGGAGTAAAAATTTACATAACATTATCAATGTGTCCACAAGGGCTCACTGATGATGCACAATAAATCTGGTTCAGATTGGATGATGTATCACTGAGATATAACAGTTTGAATAATCTAGGGGGCGCTCTGGAGTCATATGTTAGCCCACCATATCAATGTGTCCACAAGGGCTCACTGATGATGCACAATAAATCTGGTTCAGATCGGATGATGTATCACTGAGATATAACTATAGAAATAATGTAGGGGGCGCACTTGAGTCAAATGTTAGCCCACCATATCAATGTGTCCACAAGGGCTCACTGATGATGCACAATAAATCTGGTTCAGATCGGATGATGTATCACTGAGATATAACTATAGAAATAATGTAGGGGGCGCACTTGAGTCAAATGTTAGCCCACCATATCAATGTGTCCACAAGGGCTCACTGATGATGCACAATAAATCTGGTTCAGATCGGATGATGTATCACTGAGATACAACAGTTTGAATAATCTAGGGGGCGCTATGGAGGCTATTTGCTAATTAGCATAAACACCTGTTCAAGGGGTGGGTAATGATCGATCATAATGATTTTGGTACTCCTCAGATCAAATCTGTGGAGTTTAGAACCAAACGTATGGTGACGGCGTTACGTCTTACTTCGCCACGTCACCACGCCCACTTGCTCCACCCAAAACGAACAGTGCTGGAAAGCTTGTTACACCAACATGTCTTCGGTGACTGGATACAATGTCACGCTGATTAGGTAACAGGGATCCGATATGGACCGTTCAACGTAAAACTTTACACTTCCTGTTGTCAGGGGGCGTGGCTTAAGTGATGTCATGATTTGACCATACAGTTTTGCAGGGGACCGGATGTGGGTCAATCACTGAAGGTTTGATGTATTAGACAGTTTTCGTGTAAGAGCTGTAAGCGTTTCGTTTTTCATGGCGAGATGTCCAACTTTGAGGTCTGGCCCCGCCCCTTCAGCATGCATGAAAACGCACAGTTTTGATAACATTTGTTCCCCCGTGCCTTATAAAAAAACTGGCCAAGTTTGAATCAAATCGAGCGAAATCCCTAGGAGAAGTTCGTTGAAATGCAGAGGCTGTAAACGGCCAAAAAGGGGTGAAAATTTGGTCATCGTCCCAAAATGGCCGCCTTACCATTTATCGTACAACATTGGTGCCAGAGGGTTTTCTGTGCATCTTGGTGAGTTGGACAAGTGTACCAAATTTCATGATTCTACGTCAAACTAAGGTCAATGCGGAGGGTATTTTGAATATTTCTAGGGGGCGCTCTTAAGCCGTTTCTGTAGCGATTTGCTAATTAGCATAAACACCTGTTCAAGGGGTGGGCAATGATCGATCATACTGATATTGGTACTCCTCAGATCAAATCTGTGGATTTTAGATCCAAACGTATGGTGATGGCGTTACGTCTTACTTCGCCATGTCGCCACGCCCACTTGCTCCACCCAAAACGAACAGTGCTGGAAAGCTTGTTACACCAACATGTCTTTAGTCACTGGACACAATGTCACGCTGATTAGGTAACACGGGTCCGATATGGACCTTTCAAAGTAAAACTTTACACTTCCTGTTGTCAGGGGGCGTGGCTTAAGTGATGTCATAATTTGACCATTCAGTAATGCAGGGGACCGGATGTGCGTCAATCACTGAAGGTTTGATGTATTAGACTCTTTTCGTGTAAGAGCTATAAGCGTTTCGTTTTTCATGGCGAGATGTCCAAATTTGACGTCTGGCCCCGCCCCTTCAGCATTCATGAAAACGCACAATTTTGATATTGTTTGTTCCCCCGTGCCTTATGAAGAAACTGGCCAAGTTTGAACCAAATCGAGCGAAATCCCTAGGAGGAGTTCGTTCAAATGCGGAGGCTGTAAACGGCCAAAAAGGTGTAAAAATTTGGTAATCATTTCAAAATGGCCGCCTTACCATTTATCGTACAACGTTGGTGCCAGAGGGTTTTCTGTGCATCTTGGTGAGTTGGACAAGTGTACCAAATTTCACGATTCTACGTCAAACTAAGTCAATGCGGAGCGTATTTTGAAATTTTCTAGGGGGCGCTCTTGAGCCGTTTCTGTGGCGATTTTTGCCACGCCCCCAAAATATGTAATTTTTCACCAGTCCTGACGAGTCTGCCAAATTTGGTGAGTTTTCATATATGATAAAGCCCCCAAAATGCCACTTCTTTTGGGGGAAGAATAAAAATAAAAAAAATAATAATAATAAAAAAAATAATAAACAGTACAATTACAATAGGCCTTCGCAGCGCTTAGCTGCTCGGGCCTAATAAAAAAAAATCAAGGCAGTGGGTGACACATTAACTTAAGAAATGTTTGTTTTTTATGTACAAATTAAATTGCTGACTTGCTTAAAAAAAATTAAACTTCTGCCTGATGATTCACAAGGATTCTTTATGTTTTCTTTCTTTTCGTTGGCTTTCCTTTGCTTTAATAAAGCTTGTTTTGTTTCAGTGGTCTATTTGTTGCCCCTCATGTCCACAATAATCTACAAATAAATAAATAAACATGTTCTCCTTTTCTTGAAGGCTTTGATATATATACACACACATATATATAC
>JBBPBX010028002.1:21786-36881 GCA_038048925.1 Garcialebias charrua
TTTACAACGCACTTTTCATTAATGAAAATCTCAAAGTGCTATATATATATAGATCTGCATCACAAACATCTGATCTAAATACAGTACTAGTTAAAATGTTACTTTTCAGTTATTTGTTCTCCAAAATAACACAACAAACTCATATAAGTGATCATGTGTATGAGATGGCAAGAAATGACAAAGATTATGTTTACATGATAACTTAACCAAAAGGTTTGTGTGTGATGATGTAAGCATATCTGAAAAACAATTTACACAGACATTAAACAGAGAATATTACGTAATATTACTCATTTTCTACCTCTCATATTTGGCTGTAAATGCATAGAACCAACTCTTCACTGCAAGAACGTTATAATACTTCAATATGTGAAGAAGTACACAGATTCACAACAATCATGTGAACACTACAGTGAGATATCTGCTCCTTGTTTTGTCATCAAACAATTCTAATATAAAGACAGACTTTAACAGTTAAATGCATGAAAAGATCATTTGTTCAAGCAAGGAACAATGTAAATTTTCCCATAATCTACGAGTATTATGCCAGTACTGTCAGTTGAAGAACAGCATCGCTCTTACCTTATCAGCTGATCTGATCTGAAGCCAGTGAGGAGCCCAGTCGTCCTCCCTCCTTCAGCGTTTGTTTTCTCTGCTGCTCTCCCTCCCTCTCATTCACTCTGTTAGCAGATTGGCTCTTTGGCATACAAACCTGTGATTCTGGGAGGTGGGGGGTGGCATTGAAAGGCAGACACTACAGTTATTTAATTAAAGAACAATAAATAACCATTATTGGGATGAAAGTGTGATTACAAATATAATGTATATGTAGGAACAGCATCATTTCCAAATGAGGAAGAAAATATCAGTTAGAAAATTAGAAAACACTTCAGATGTTGGTGATTTATCAATTCGCCCATTCATCCTTTGTACAGTATGTGATCCATTCCGCTCAGGGTGTTTGCTTGTTTCAGCAACAAATGTGAGGTGGGGAACTCTCTATACCTCACCTGTTCGTTCTTGTGTGTCATCACTGAATCCACACAGAGCCACACAGGATACACATTTACTCCTAAAGTCAGTTTAAAACCCACAATAGCATAAGCTACATTATAATGTTTTGCTACTTTTTTGATACTTTGTTAAAAAAAGAAAAAAAAATTCTTTTGTTTTTTTCTCTTTTTGTTTTCTATTGTTTATTGTTTGTTTGTTTATTGTTTAATGAAATTCTATCACTGCTGTTCATTGTTCTTTAGTTTTAGCAGGTCGCTTTCGTAAATGAGCCCATGAGGTTCAAAAGATTTACCTGACTAAATAAAGGTTGAATGAATGAAAAAACATGCATTTTTTTGTCACACATGCACAGGATGAACATGCATAAACATCAGACAGATGGAAGTAAACCGTTGGCAACATTTGCAGCCTTTTGTGCACAATCAAAGTGTGAGTAAGCACTTTGTACAGTATTTGCATATTCAGAGTAAAACAACAACTGAGTAATCATGTTATTAATCAGGCTTTTTGATGCTCCTTCCCATTGAGATGTCCTCTCATCTGTTAAGAACTGTGAAGTTACGTTGGACTTAAAACTAAGCTGTAATAAAACGTAACAGCCATTAAAAAAAATACTCATACATTCTAACAAAGCTCTGCAACATAAAGTTATAACTCAACTTTAGAATCAAAGGTGATTTTTTTTTTAAATCTAATTATTTCACACAGAAGCTATATGCACTCGTTTCTGCAGAAAGCATCCTCACTCTCAACATCTATTTATATATTGGCTTTTGCATCTGGAAACAATTTTAACAAATAGAAAATAAAAATTCCTGTCTAGGAATTGAATAAAACCTTTCAAGTCATACCTGTTGTCACAATTAGAGAAACACGTTCCATGAATACCAGAACGTGTTTTCATGATGCTACACAATTCAGTTTTACAGTATATGACATTGCATAGAGGCACGATCACTGGATTATTGTGGCTCTAGAAATAAGGAATTTAACATTTTCACCATCTCTTCACCTGCCTTTTGAATAAACTGTCTGGCTTTCAATTGTACTTGAACACAGAAAACTACTCTTTGGCACAATGACAAACCTTAATGTCAGAGTGATTGAGTTCGAGTTCATCTTAGACCCACAGTCCAACTCTAAAGCAGGAGAAAAACAAATTGCAAAAGCCACAGGCTTTACGGTTAACTAACTGTACTGAGCATGCATCAGGGTCTAACTGTAATACTACTGGTACAAACCGGATTCCAAAAAAAGTTGGGACACTAAACAAATTGTGAATGAAAACTGAATGGAATGATATGGAGATGGAAAATGTCAATATTTTATTTGTAATAGAACATAGACAGATCAAAAGTTCAAGCTGAGTAAATGTAACATTTTAAAGGAAAAATACGTTGATTCAAAATTTCAGTGTCAACAAATCCCAAAAAAGTTTGGACAAGTAGCAATAAGTGGCTGGAAAAAGGAAATTGAGCATATAACGAACAGCTGGAAGACCAATTAACACTAATTAGGTCAATTGACAACATGATTGGGTATAAAAAGAGCTTCTCAGAGTGTCAGTGTCTCTCAGAAGCCAAGATGGTAAGAGGATCACCAATTCCACCATTGTTGCGCAGAAAGATAGTGCAGCAATACCAGAATGGTGTTACCCAGCGTAAAATAGCAAAGACTTTTAAGTTATCATCATCAACCGTGCATAACATCATCAAAAGATTCAGAGAATCTGGAACAATCACTGTGCGTAAGGGTCAAGGCCGTAAAACTCTACTGGATGCTCGTGATCTCCGGGCCCTTAAACGTCACTGCACCTCAAACAGGAATGCCACTGTCAAGGAAATAACAGAATGGGCTCAGGAATACTTCCAGAAAGCATTGTCAGTGAACACAATCCACCGTGCCATCCGCCGTTGCCAGCTGAAACTCTACAGTGCAAAGAGGAAGCCATTTCTAAGCAAGCTCCACAAGCTCAGACGTTTGCACTGGGCCAGGGGTCATTTAAAATGGAGTGTGGCAAAATGGAAGACTGTTCTGTGGTCAGATGAGTCACGATTTGAAGTTCTTTATGGAACACTGGGACGCCATGTCATCCGGACCAGAGAGGACAAGGATAGCCCAAGTTGTTATCAACGCTCCGTTCAGAAGCCTGCATCACTGATGGTATGGGGTTGCATGAGCTTGCATGTCTGGAAAGGCACCATTAATGCAGAGAACTATGTTCAGGTTCTAGAACAACATATGCTCCATCTAGACGTCATCTCTTTCAGGGAAGACCCTGCATTTTTCAACAAGATAATGCCAGACCACATTCTGCAGCAATCACAACATCATGGCTACGTAGGAGAAGGATCCGGGTACTGAAATGTCCAGCCTGCAGTCCAGATCTTTCACCTATAGAGAACATTTGGTGCATCATAAAGAGGAAGGTGCGACAAAGAAGGCCCAAGACGATTGAACAGTTAGAGGCCTGTATTAGACATGAATGTAGAGCATTCCTATTTCTAAACTTGAGAAACTGGTCTCCTCTGTCCCCAGACGTCTGTTGAGTGTTGTAAGAAGGGGGGATGCCACACAGTGGTAAAAATGGACTTGTCCCAACTTTTTTGGGATTTGTTGACGCCATGAAATTTTGAAACAACATATTTTTCCCTTAAAATGATACATTCTCTCAGTTTAAACTTTTGATCTGTGATTTGTGTTCTATTCTGAATAAAATATTAGATGTTGGCACCTCCACATCATTGCATTCAGTTTTTATTCACAATTTGTTTAGTGTTCCAACTTTTTTGGAATTCGGTTTGTATATAAGCAGTCAAAGCTTAATTAAAAATGTTGGGGTTGGGGGGGGGGGGCAGTCGGACCTATAATAATTACTATTAATTCCTAACATTAAGTGGGAAAAAATACAAAAACATAAAACACCATAAACAATAACAAGCAAATGAGAAACAATTAAATACAAACAATACAAAACTCATTATTGGAACAATATTAATAGAAACTATTGTACTGTGATACAGAAATATATACTGGTGGCTCGGACCAGCAAAGACCTTGAAAAGATGAGAACTGGGGAGATGAAAAGACTATCTCCATGCTGTCCAGTCTTGATAAAAATGTCACGTTTCACTGGATTATCTTGAGTGGATCACATGTACACACAGTGGACAAGCAAATACTCAAAATAAAATTAAAAAAGCTTGACCTTGATGTAACCTTGACACTGGGGTGATTAAAACATACACAAAACTCTGTCTGGTGATGATGAATGTGCGAACAAAGATAAACTATCTTGAAAAAAGATCAGACATTATGTGGGACAAGAGAAAGATTATAGACTGACTGACAGACAGGAACTTTACCATAAAACATATAATAAAGGCGTATCAAAACTAAAGTGAAGCTTTCCTTTACAATGAGGCTTGAGCAGAAAACTGAAAGGTTATCCATGAATAAGTAGTATTATAAGTATATTTTAAGCATCATTTGTATTTTTAAAGTGTGTGATCAATTTGATGGGGGTAAACTTGGTGCAATCCGAGATTTTTAACCCTTTGAAGGTACATCATAATCTAGATTACAGAAAAAATATATAAATATTCCTTGATGTGTGAAGCATTCAACACCCATGCCATTCTTTAAATGGGGGACATTTATTTGAATTTTAGTGTTTGAATAAAATTTGATCAGTATATAAAACTTTCTTTAATAGTTAGTAATCTTTAAACACAAAAACAGAACTATGGGTGATGACTTGACTCGTGCTTGTGGAGGATCTTATGTGCTTTCTAGTACTTCAGCAAATAGAACTACCGGTACCCAGTATTTCAGTTGTACTTTTTTCTCAATGTTGAGTGAGATTATGCTACCAAACCAGGTAAACATCAAGAGAACAAACAAAACTGTAGTCTATAAATCTCCACCACTAGTTGACTAGAGCTTTGGTCTGATTTATTAGCTTGTATTCATTTTAAAAGTTTCTAAATGCATCAAATACCACTGAAACAAGACGGTGACATCTAGTGGAGAACAGTTTAAGCCAACTACATGATCTTGCAACAAAAGCTTTATTGTAAAAATTGATTTAGTTATATCAATGAACAGTTGCATATTTGGAGCATAAACTAGTCAGCTGTACAGCATTATTGCAGATTAAAATCAAAATATTGGAAAAATAAATGAATGGTAGTTTGTTCAGCAAGTCTCTAAAAGCGGACTAACACGATGACGAGCAATAAGCAAAGATAAAAACAACCCATTTAAATGTACACAGATTCATTAAAAACATGTTTTTTACAAGTACAAAAACAGAACATATACAAACAGCAAAGATCTTGTAAAATCCACACAAATATTGTTCACTGAAACTACCCACAAGTTAACAATTAAACCCAATTACAACAATTATATGTCAAAAAGTAAACATCTAAACAGAAAATAGATTTATTACGAGGGATTTTACATTTCAGTTCAGTCTGTACAATATAAGGCACTTGTGGCAGCCACAAAACGTTATACAAGGAAAAGCACATAACTTTTTATGTGTACCTCTTCCCAGTAAAAATAAAAAAATATATAATATTCAGCATCAATTTGAGCTCAGTATAAAACATAAATCAGCACAGGGCACTAGCAGTGTGAGTAATATTTATATACAGTGTAAGAAATCACCTATTTTTGAAATAAAAGATCAAAGTTGAATCTGACGTCATGTCATGGTTGGCTTTACACCACCAGGCTCTCCCGACTCACAGCTCCATTCTGAAAAACAACAACAGACGTGTTTACTTCAAAAACAAAGCAGTAAAATATATTTAAAATCATATATTTGATCATAGTCAGGGTTCTGTAACATCCTGACAATGAAAACAATCCCTACTTTGTTAGACTTCATCACGTAATGTATGGCAATATTTAAAATCTTCATTTTTGTCATGAATTTTTAAAAGCTAAAATGTTCAACTATTTAAAATAAGTTATTCAAGTTATCAAGTGTTTTTAGTCTAACAGTTAAAGATTCAGAGCAGTAAGTGTCACAAAACACTAAAAGCAACCAGAGACATTGCATTTCCTGTGAAAATGCAGTGTGAATGCTTATTGCAGATCTTGCTGAAAAACTGCTGAAATGAGCCAAACAAAAATTCTGAAATGTAGCTGAGATGGAAGAACAAGCCTTCTTTAGCATAAGAAAGCAGAAAGGACACATATTTGCTGAATTAGGTTTAAATTAGCAGAAATGGGCACAAAATTAGTACATTTTGGTAGCTAAAAAAGCTGAAATTAGCTAAAAATAGCTGAAAAGGCAGAAGGAAGCTTAAACTACCAGAAGGAAGTAGAAAGAGCTGAAATGAGCTAAAAAAATGTGTCATTACATGAAAAAAGTTAAAAACAGCATCAAAAGTGCTAAATATTACCTGAAAGAGCAAATAATAATAATAATAATAATAATAAAAAGCTGAAACTAGCAGAAAAAGCTGAAAGGAGCACAACAAGCTGAACTTAGCATAAAGAAGTTATTTAGGCTGAAAGTAGCAGAAATTAATAATAATAATAATAATGAATTTAATTTTTAACGCACTTTTCATTAATAAAAATCTCAAAGTGCTACAAAGTGCAACAAAAGCAAAAATCAAATAAATAAATTATCATGAAAAATTTGAATTTATCTGAACAGCTGAAATTAGTTACAAAATTGCTAAAGTAGCTTAAAAGGTAGAACTAGCTTAAAATTAGCAAAAAATAGCTGAAAAGTAGCTAACAAAAGGCAGAAAAAAAGCAGACATTTCCAGAAGTGGAGAGAACATTTTGATGAATTAGGCTGAAAAAAGTTGAAATGAGTGCAAACAATGTGAAATTAGCTGAAAATGAGAACATTTGCATAAAAACAGCTACGGTAAATAGTAGCTGAAATAGCAGAAATAGCTGAAACTTGCATAAATATGCTGAAAGGAGCAGAACAAGCTGAAATGAGCAGAAAGATGTTAGAAGAAGAAAATGTTGCAGTTAACAGAAAAAATTCTCAAAGGAAGGAGCACAAAATGGCAAAAAAATAAAAAATAAAACTGAAATTAGCTGAAAGTAGCTGAATTTTTTAATTTTTTTTGCACAAGGAAGCCGAACCAGGACAAAAAGTGAAAGGAGCAGTAAAAGGTTGTAAACAGATCTAAAGATATGAATTCATTTTCTATGAGAAAAAAAAAAAAGGGCAGAAAATGCTAAATATTTCAAAAAGCTAAAGTTGCACCAATACCAAAAGTCATAGCAGGATTGTCCTGAAAAAGATGAACGTTTTATGAATTGTTGAAATAGTAAAAAAAATTGTGGAACAAGAAAATGTTGAAAAACGTACAGAACAAAAACTGACCATAAATTGTGACTGCTTCATAAACATTCACACAACGATGAAGATTATTTCTTGTTTTAGATCTCTGCTACAGTTTTTTACTCTCACTGTTTGTTAGAAAATGTTTTTCTTAAAGTTAAAACTTCTATACGCTGTAAGGTCAATTTAATACGGATGTTAAAACATATTTTGTGCCTTACCTTGCGAAGATTGCTTTTCTTTGAAGACGGCACACTTTCATTGTCACTGTATGAAGGCGGCTGTGAAGATGGGTAGTCATCATGGCGACCAGGATATCCAGAGGGGGGGCACATAGGAAGTGGTGGGGGCCCACGTGGTGCCCTATCCCGATCCAAGCGGTCGCCTTCACTATCCAGGCGCTCCCGGCTGCGTGCCCTTTGCTGCTCGCCCAGCTTCTTCCTCTCCATGGCTTCTCGCAGGAAACTGTCATCGTAAGCTTCCCGGCCAGACCTGCTGCCATCGCCATACCGGTGATCCCGCTCCAGCTCAACCAGATCGTCACGGCTGCGGCTGCGTCGTTCCACCAGGTCGCTGGAGCCCCCATCGTCTCTTCTCCTACGACTGTCAGGAGAGTAGTCGCGACGTCTGCGGTCATCGTAGTCTCGATCGTAGCCACTGCGAGCGCTGCTGCTCCACTCGTCATCAGAGCTAAAAGAGCACAAAGCAGAATATTGCAGCTTTATCTAAAACAGTCAATAAGGCCTTAATTAAAAATGTTTTTGGTTGTTGTTTAAAGCTAACCTTTCCAAAAATGCTTCATGTGCAAGCTAACATATTAAAAAAGAAACAAGCACTGCTGAGTCTGTTAAAAACAGCTGAAGTTACTGAAGTGAAGCCTTTTGATTTTTGTTAAAATTATTTCCCCTTTCTTGCATCACCACTTTCTGGTTGTTTTGGTTTATCAATAAAATATTTTTTTTGTGACATACTGTGACATTTTATTCTACAACCTTGGGTTCAAACCAAATCTTTTTATTCAATGCATTTGAGAAGTTGAAAAGTATTCTCTAATTGGGTCACAGCTGGTCATTAAGAAGACATAATGGGTCCCAAAGTCAGACAAGTAAAAACAACATGCCAACAAATTACAAACATGAAATAAAATGTTAAGAAAAATAATGACCCACTATTAAATTCAAATGTTCAAATTTTTTTAGGAACTGTATTAGGATACTTCACTAGAAGCACTTTTCTGCGTCTTGTATGTAAATACATGCTAAAGATAATAAATATATAAATACCACCTGTACTACAATTTAAAACCTGATAGTGTATGGCTGTGCACAAATAAAATAAACCTATCCAAAACTATCTGTTTTGGGCAAACATTAAAAGTTTTAAGAGGATGTTTGAGATGAAGGCAAGTGTTGTTGAACTTCAGCTGCACCAACTGCAGAACAAAACCACTGAAACCAGCAGGAAACTCCCCACAGATCAGATATAGACACTCAACCTGTTTTCACCAAAAGTTACAAAAAGCTGCTGAACTGAGCAAATTATTTTATTTAGAAAGGCCCTTCTTTGAAATTAAGGCAATTGTCAAAAAGAACATGCGGTATCTTCATAAACTTTAGATTACATAGAGCAGCTGTGGCTGAGTGGTTAGAGCAGTCGTCCTCCAAAGCAAGAGTTGGGAGATCGAATCCACCAGTAATCACATGCTGTGCTGACCAGTGGCACCACGGGGTATGCAGTGACTGGGGATCGAACCTGGGACTTTTGGGTCCCAAGCCGGCTGCCATGCCTCCGGCTGCCCTGCCTCTACACAATCTTGGCCCCCACATATAGAAAGTTGCTATATAAATACAGTCCATTTACCATTATGTCCTCAGATAAATAGCATTGCTACCGGTAAATGACTTTATAAATATGAATGTTTCAGTACAGTGCCCTAAGATGACTTCTGTTGTTAATTGGTACTATTTAACTAAACTAAATTGAATTGAATTATGTCAACAAAGATGGATGTAAAATGAACATATTTTGGTTTGTTTATTTTTATTTTTGATTACTTTCATTTAATTCATGCATTTACTTCTGTGATGTTTCCATTACTGTAAGACAGCTTACTATATCAGAGTAGGATACATCACTGGCTCTCATAAAATAAATAAATAAATAAACCTGTTAACAAGCTTACTGAAAGCAGTCACAAAAAAGGTTAAAGCCCCACTGACATGATTTTTTTATTTTCATAAAATTGCTCAAAATATATATATATTTTATTCTGGTGAAGATTCTCAGTCGTCCAGGACATGATAAATCAAAAAGGCGTTCAATACAAGATCAACTGGACTTTATTTGTAACAGAAAAACGTTTCGACTCCCATCCGGGAGGCTTTCTCTATTCCATGAACAACTGTGCGAAGTTTGGAGTTATAACAGAACCACGCACTGTGCGAAGTTTGGAGTGCACATGATGGTGCGTGGTTCTGTTATAACTCCAAACTTCGCACAGTTGTTCATGGAATTGAGAAAGCCTCCCGGATGGGAGTCGAAACGTTTTTCTGTTACAAATAAAGTCCAGTTGATCTTGTATCGAACGCCTTTTTGATATATATTTTATTATTTAAATATGTTCGTTTTTGCAAACAAAATGATAAATCACTTTAATTTTGCTTTAAAAGTGATTTTGAACTTCAAGCCGTGTTTAATCATGGGAAATCCGATTACACGCGAACGCACCATCTGTGACGTAGTGTGAGGCAGAGCTCTGGGCTTGTCACAGTGCGCGGGTGTGAGCAGCTCCACATGAAGGTAAGTCTGATACAGCATCAGACCTAAATTAGATCCTGTTGTTTCTTGTTCCATCACCCAAACTATTTTCTGCTTCCCAAAATGAAGACAAATAGCTCAAATCTTCACATAGATTGATAAATTTGTCGGGTTTTAAATTGTCCGCTATTAAAGAGACCAGAGCCCTCTGCCTCTCACTACGTCACAGATGGTGCGTTCGTGTGTAATCGGATTTCCCATGATTAAACACGGCTTGAAGTTCAAAATCACTTTTAAAGCAAAATTAAAGTGATTTATCATTTTGTTTGCAAAAACGAACATATTTAAATGATAAAATATATATATATTGAGCAATTTTATGAATAGTAAAAAAATCATGTCAGTGGACCTTTGAATCAGGTCATCTGGACAAGTTTCTTTAAGGGAGAAACGTTTCGTCTTTCATCCACATGACTTCATCAATCTGAGGCCTGCCAACCCAGCTCTGTCCTATAAATAGCATCTCCTTAATGTGTTCCAAGCCAGTCTCCTGTTAAATTCCCAGAAACCGGATTCAAACACATGCAAAGGGACCAACCATCCAAAACAATCAATCAGTGCATAACAATCAAATGTTTTAGGCCAGATGGCCAACTTGCTACTCACAGAAACACCCTGAGGACAACAAAGGCCAAAATGGTTCAGAAAAAAATTGTAATCTCAATCTACTACAACCAATCTCTCCAGGAGCTTCTGGACCTCCATGCTAGGGCTGGGCCATATCATATCGTTACCGGTATTACCGGTATAAAAAGCTTGCCCGGGCAAAAATCTTATATCATGATATGCTAATTTCATGACGTAATACGTCAGGGCGCCCCGCCCCTTAATACCCGAGCGCTTTAAACAACTGCGCATGCGCACATCCCCTCACAGTCTGTACTGGTGTAAAACGCTAATTAGTTACTGCTAAAATGTTAAAAACAACGCGCGCGCGTCTCAGCTTCTCTCCCCCCCTGCTCTGCAGACAGCTGTCCCCCCCCGCCCCGCTCCGCTCTGAGCAGCCGTGTCCTCGCTGTAAACTGTGTAAAACACGCGCGGCTCCACAGTCACTCCTGTGATGTTTCTCTGCACGCTCAATAACCTTGCTGGTTTGTAGCAGACGTTGCTTTATTGTTTAAGCTGCACAAATACACTTAACAGACTGCACGATCCTCCACCGCTCCGTTCTCTGACTTTCTTTCACACCCGAACCTGCGCGCCTACGTCACGCTCTATCGCGGTGCGTTCACTGGCACTCTGTAATATACATGCACAACACTGCTGTATACATTACAACTCCATCAGAGACAGATCAGTTTAAAAAAATGAATCAGAGGAATGACACAAACTTCATTTTATTTAGGCTAGTTGTTTTAGGAAACTACACCTGCACTTTAAAAATAAATGTTATTTAGATTGGAAAAAGTCTGCACAAAATATAGATAAAAAAACCACCACAAAAACTAAAGTGCAGGTGTAGTTTTACTTGGAGACTAAATACTTTACTAAATAAAGTAATTTCAGTAAAATTACCCCTTGTTGTTTTTAAAAATTTTATATAATACTGCAAAGCAACATGTTAAGTTAATTTTGTCAAATAAATACATTTGATTTTTTTTTAGGTTATATCACGAAATTTATCGTTATCGTGATAATACTCTGAAATATCACGATATCATTTTTGAGCCATATCGCCCAGCCCTACTCCATGCTCCCTTGAAAGCAAGACTGGTGTCTTTCTCCCGTTCAGCCCCCTGGTACACTGGTGAGCTGCACAAGATGAAAGCAACTGGCTGTGCTATTGAGAGATGTGTAAAATCATCCGGTCTATCTGTACATAAGCAGGCATATAAAGAACATCAGAAAGCCTACACCTTCTCTCTTAAAGAAGCACGCTCCAAATATTATTCCATCATCATCAACAACTGCCCTGGAAACTCTAAAACAGCTCTTCTCCATAATAACTCATCTCCTAAATCCCATTAAACAAACTCATGAGGACTCTGTTAAAAAATGCAACCTGCAAAAAATAAATGAATAAATAAATAAATAAAAAATGCAAAAATAAAAATTGCAAAAATAAAAACTGCAAAAATCATGATTTTATCACAGATTTTAGTTGATTTTATCACAGATTTTTGTTATTTTATCATTGATTTTACTTGATTTTATCGTTTATTTTTTATTTTATCGTTGATTTTAGTTGCACGTTGTAGCACTTTGAGATTTTTGTTAATGAAAAGTGTGTTACAAATTAAATTAATTATTATTATTATTAAATAAATATAAAAAAGTACAGGTAATGCTGGACAATAATTTGATATTGATATATAGCGCGATCGACCGAAATTAAGGAATATATTGTGATAAAAGTTTTGGCCATGTCGTCCAGCCCTCCAAAAAAGGTTAAATCGGGTCATTTGGACAAGTTGGAAGCCGGCACCATAATATCTTTTAATCTTTGTGCAGTAAATATTTATATTAAATGTGTTTGTATGACAGTAATGTCAACCCATCCTTATTTTCTTAATATTTGTTTTTAAAAATATATTTCTTGTAATTTTCTTAACGATCTTGCACAATTGTTCAGACAGCTTATAGAACATCTGTTAAAGTTGATCTTGTTTGTATGTGCCCAATGCCCCCCACCCCCCAGATTTTAACCCAACACACCATGTGACCTCGTCTTTTTAGTCACATGAAACTATGAGTAATGATGGAAAGCAACGCACAAATGAAAATTCAATAACAAGGTGGTGTTGCTCAGAGACATAAGACTCACATTCTCTGGCCTCTGGGCTCATTTGGGCGTCTGTTTGGGGGGTAGTCATCTCTGTACCCCCGTCCAACATCGTTGAGGTTGTCCATGGAGCGGGCACGTGCGCGATCTCCCATGAAATCCCCACCACGCCGTCCGTAGTCGTCCCGACGTTGGCCTTGCTGGGAGACACTGCTGATTGTGCTCATGGCTTCATCTTGATCATAGACCGTGGCCAGAGGTGGAGCATGGGAACGGCCCCCGCGACCTCGAGGCTCCATGTTGTCGTGCAGAGAACTGACTTCACTCATGTTGTCAACTGTGGGAAAACCAGAAGAAAAATAAAAGACACATTCGGTTTCATTGCAAGCAAGATCAATTACTTTCTGATGTCTCGGTGGGTATCACTACACCCCAAATTAAAAATAATGAAGCCATTTTAATTATTTTAAACACACAGGAATAAAAACTGTTTGCAATACAAACATGTTTGTTCAATGAGAAGCACAGTACCAAATCATTATGATCGGTGACTCACTTTGTAAGAAGCCCACCAGAGCATGTATTTTTTACCAGAAGCTCTGTGGTTTTAATGTTGATTCAACTTTTATGGGAAGGTTTATTCATGTTTCATTGAGTCTCTTTAACTTTCACCTTCGTCTGTTGGTTTGGACTTTTAACATGTAAAAACAGGAACAAACTCTCAGGGATTGGCAGGATGTGCAGCAAAAACTGTAGCATAGCCCTACAGAACCTCACTGACCTACACAAGGCGAGGTCAGTGAACAAGGCCAGGCTGATTCTGGCAGATCCTGAGCATCCTCCATGATGAGTTCAAGTTGCTTCCATCTGGACACAGGTACCTGTATCTGTTGTCCAGATGTAGCATGAACAGACTGAAAAACTCATTCATCCCTGTAGCGATCAGACTTCTCAACGAAGAACAATGATTTATATACTGTTATTTTAATGTCTCGATGTCTTGTATAGTATGGCTGTTTTGTGCCTACTGACTGTGAAACAAATATAATAAAGATTCTTGAACTTGAACCCCAACAGTGCTAATAAAAATAATACAGAAAAATGGGAGATGTTACCTTTAAATTTGGAGCACATCTTTTAAATTGTGAACAGAATTTATTGTTTTCACACCTACATGTCAAATTTTTGTTCTTCAAAATTCTTCTCTTACTCAAAAAAGTCCCAGCATGAGGGTGAATACTCTCCTTCATATCAAAACTGGGTCTCTGATATCTCATATAAAGGTTTTCCAACAATCCAGCTTGTGAGTATAAACCCTTCACCATTTATCTTCTTTATTTAATTTTTTTTTTGCTGTAAAACAATTTAATCAAAAACAGCTAATAATATGAAGCAGATGCTTTTTTATTTTATTTTATTTTCTTATTGTTTTTAACAGCACCTTGATTTGTTGCTTTAGACACTACTTTATTTTTAATTGCATTTTTATTGCACCTTATTGTTGTCTGTATTTATATGTTGTCTGTCTAAAACAGGTCTCTCTTGTAAATGAGTCCTAGCGGCTCAATAAGACTAACCTGTATAAATAAAGGTTGAATGAAAAAAGATCTACAGTTTACATCTGATTCCACTTTACTCCTGCCTTTTATTAACAAACTCTTCAGCTATAAATTATTTAATAGTTCACAAGTCATGCAGTTTGGTGCATGGAAGAAAAGAGCATAAAATACTTTATTGTATCTCATTGAAAATTAAAATCTGCACAGTGGAAGTGCTAAGTCACTCACAGCGTTTGTAGTTGGCAGGACGGGAGGGGTTTAAGGAAGCCAGTTCCTTCTCCGTGTAGTAAATGGCACGTGTTGCATTTCCATCAGGGTCCACGTGAATACGATAACCACTGCGAGCTGTGGGGGAAACACACAGTACACACAGACTAAATCATCTAGAATGTTTTACAAAATGATATTTTTCCTAAAAAGATGTCGTCCCCACCCCCACCAGGCTTCCTTAAACTACTCAGTCACAATATGATTGAGTAATACCTATTATTAAACAAGTCCTCCATTTTCCCTCCTAAACAGCTCTGACTAGTCAGGGCATATACAGAAAACACCCGGAGCTACACCAGGATTTCTGGCACCAGACCATTATCAACATATCCTTTGGACTCTGTAGTTCATCTGCTGCTTAGATTTGCTTCCCATCGACAAAAAGTCA
>JBBPBX010028003.1:0-13316 GCA_038048925.1 Garcialebias charrua
CACCTGGGTGTATCTCAGGTGTGATGGGTTAAATGCAAAAAACTAATTTTGCCATTGTATGGGAACATACAATGATGACAATCTCAATGTTCTCTTCACTTTACCTGCTTCTTCCTTTCCAGGTCTCAGAGGTTGCTGGTTCCTGTCTTCAGCAGTCACTGTGGGAGAGGCAGGGGACACCTTAGACAAGACAAGTCTATCACAGAGACACATAGAGACAAATTAGACAACCATTTACAGTACACTCTCATCTAGGAACATAACATGCAACCTCAACACAGAAAGGTGCCAGGCAGGAATTCAATCCAGCAACCATTTCAATGAGTGGGGACAGCTCTACACACTGAGCAACAATTTAAGTAGTTAAATTGGTGTCACCATTTTGGAAATATTACAAACAGTCCATGTATTGCTAAGATACTTCGGTTTTGCTTTTTTTCCCCTCCCATAAACTTGATTGATTTTTTGTTGTTACCATAATTGCCAGGATCATAACTGGTGCACACACATCACTTAAGTCTGAAACCAATTAAAGCCTCATCGATGTACAGCTTAGATTTCTGTGAAATGTCATGGTGGTTTCTCTCCCTCTCAGGCCGACCTCTGGCTCTGTAATCAAAATAGTATAAAGTTTCACATTGTAGTATCACTCCCTTCTGCAAACCTTTTGTTTTGGAAAAAAAAGAAAATAAATGCAGCTCCTCTTTTGTTGTAGACAGTGTAATCCTGGAAAGAAAAGCTAATTATCATCTGAAGCACGTCTTCCAAATACCAATTTGTACGTGTCTGCAGCTGGGTGTTTTAAAGGAGGAAAACAGGAGATTTCAGGAGGTAATCTCCATTCTCACTGTACTCTGAATGGCTCCTGGTGGCTTTGGTTCAGAATCAATCCGACACCAAAGAGGAGGTGGGGGGCATTATTTTGTTTATCTTCCAGCAACAGAGAACATGTGTCAAGATGTCAAAGCTGCAGTCAAACTAAAAGTGAGTCATGAGTTACTGGCATTGAAATTAAAGGTGAGTCATAAGTGTGAATAAATTGGGCTGACTGGAAAAAGAAGTCCTTTAATTTCTGATTTGATGCGATGTGCAGCAGAAATTCATTTTCCACATTCATAATGACAGAGTGCAACACAGTCACATAAAGTTGCTAAGATCAACACCAGAAATGTGGAGAGATTTGGAACATTATGTAGCTAAATCTGAGCGCATAACGGTGAGGTGATAAAAGACACAAATGAAATACTGCTTTGAATCCAGTGGAGGTCACTTTCCTTACCAAAGCTAGCAACTTAGCTGACCAAAGATTAGCTTATTCTCACATCTCTGCGGTCAGACCTGCTAACTTTAATTTCAGATGGCTCTCTTATTCAGGCTTTTGACTTGACCTGCCCTGACTCAGAGGTGCTTGCTGATTGGGTGCTCACTTCACTGCGCTCATGTCTATTCAAACCATGTTAATGGTCAGCCACAGCAGCAGATAATAAAAACGTTTGCTGTGCTGGAGAATAAAAAAAATACCTGCTTTTCAACCACACATGATCAAAACCAATGGCTGTAAGATAGTTGAGTACTATTCCTGTTATCAGACTTCCGCTCAGAAACACAACAATCAACTTTGAAGGATGTATTTAATAAACACAGAGATTATAAATGTCTGATATTAATGTTGTTATTGATCTCAGGGATTCAGCCCAACCCAGGGCCAACCACTAACTACTGTACACCTGATGAGTTTAAAAATATTTCAGGTCTCCGTTTTCTGCATGTAAACGCTCGTAGCCTTCTAAAAAAACTTGATGAATTGAAAATCCTAATCACTTCTTCTGGGGCAGATGTGATCGTTATCTCTGAAACTTGGCTCAAAAAATCTGTTTTGAAAAATGACCTGGCAATCAATGAATTTAAGATCTATCGTTGTGATCGTAATAAAAAGGGAGGTGGAGTCGCTATTTACATCAGAGATTCTTTGGCTGCCAGGATTGCATCTAAAAAAACAATCGCAAACCAGTTTGAGGCTTTAGCTGTGAACATCACTTTGAAAGGAGGTCAGCCCTTAACTGTTGTTGGTTGTTATCGTCCCCCCTCCGCAACACCTGAAGCTTTGTCCTCCCTGACTGAATTCATAGGAAATTTAAAACACAATGAGATTGTTTTGGCTGGAGATTTCAACATTGATTGGAATAAGTCGACCCCCCTCTGTGATAAATTCAAGGAATGTTGCCTATCTCTCAATCTAACACAACTTATCGATTCTCCTACCAGACCAAACATAAAATGTCCCGAAAAATCTTCCACCTTAGATCTGTTTTTCACAAATGCACCTCACAAATTTCCTGGTATAGGTGTATTTGCTAACGTTTTGAGTGATCATTCCGTAATAGCAGCTCTTAGATCAACTAAACTTCCACCTGCTAAGCCCAGAATAATTAAAAAAAGGGATTTGAAACGTTTCAGTGAACAGTCATTCCTTTGGGATCTATCCCTCTTTGATTGGCAACGTATCCTACAAATCAATGACGTGAACACCGCTTGGAACGATTTTCATGATAGTTTCATTTACTTTGTAAACAAACACGCACCTTTCCGGCAGTTCAGGATAAAGAGCCGTGACAGCCCCTGGTTTACTCCTGAACTAGCTGATCTCCTGCACTGGAGAGATCATCTTTGGGCCGCAGCAAGAAAATCACACTCAGACACTGATTGGTTGAAATTTCGGCAGCTAAGGAATAAATGCACAACTGCCATCAAAGCCGCTAAACGTAACTACTTCTTATCTCAGACCTCCAAAAATCTAAACGATCCTAAAAAATTCTGGAAAACCATCAAATCTCTCTCAGGCACCCCCCAATCATCTGACCTCCCATCACAATTTCTTGTTGACTCTGTTCCTGTGTCAAATAAGCACGAGATCCTGAACTGTTTCAATAAACATTTTGTTGCTTCTAGTTCATTATTTGACACAGTTACAAACGGAAAATCAGCCACTTTATCTAATAATCAAACTTCTACAATTCAAATCCCTCCTACAAGTCAACCATCTGTTAATCACACCTTCTCTTTTTCTCCGTTCTCAGTCAGTGAGGTAAATAAACTGTTAAATGATCTTGATCCTAAAAAATCTGCAGGTCCAGATGAACTTCCACCTTATTTCTTAAGGCTGGCTGCTCATATCATCACAGTCCCTGTGACCCACATCTTTAATCTGTCCATAAGCCAAAACACCATTCCGGATGCTTGGAAAACAGCCTTTGTTCTTCCTTTGCTGAAGGGAGGTGACCCCACCTCACTGAACAATTATCGACCGATCTCTAAACTCTGCATCTTAGCAAAGGTTCAAGAAAAACTGATAAACTCTCAGATCAAAAATTATCTGGACTCATTTAACATCTTACCTCTTCATCAATCTGGTTTCAGGAAAAAACACAGCACAACAACTGCTTCTCTGAAGGTTCTGAATGATGTTGTTGAAGCACTGGATGCTAAGGACTATTGTGCTGCACTTTTCTTAGACCTGTCTAAAGCTTTTGACACTGTGGATCATAACATCCTGTGTCATAAGCTCTCAGAAATCGGTTTCTCTGATCACACCATCGGTTGGTTTTCTAACTATCTTTCCAATCGGAGGCAATGTGTTCAACATAACGGTACTTCTTCCAGCTATTTAACAGTTAAAAATGGTGTACCACAAGGCTCAGTTTTAGGACCCACTCTCTTTACAATCTACATAGCTAATGTAGGTCACTGCATCCCTGATGCATCCTTACATTTCTATGCTGATGATACAGTTGTTTATTGCAGAGCTAAAACAGTAGCTAAGGCTTTCCAGTTACTGCAATCCGCTTTTGACTTCATCCAGTCAGATTTGTTCCGTCTCAAACTTGTCCTAAATGCTGATAAAACAAAAGGGATGTTTTTTTCAAATAGGAAGTCGGTCCCAGCAGTTCTTCCTCTGATTTTATCTTCAAATGGTGTCCCTATTGAGTTTGTTGATTCCTATAAATATCTGGGTATCCTGATCGATTCACATCTCTCTTTTAAACTCCACGTGGAAAACCTAGTGAAGAAACTGAAAGTTAAACTGGGTTTCTTTTTCAGAAACAGATCATGTCTATCACTGAATGTTAGGAAACGCCTTGTATCTGTGACTTTCCTTCCCTCCATTGATTACGGTGACATCCTCTACATGAATGCTCCTACAAGCACCCTGCGGATGTTGGATGTTGTCTATCATGGTGCACTAAGATTCATAACTGGTTGTGATTATCGTACCCACCACTGCACCCTGTATTCACTGGTTAACTGGACATCATTAACCTCACGCAGACTCTTCCACTGGTACATTTTCATCTTTAAATCACTTCTTGGTCTGCTGCCCTCATACATCTCCTCCTACATGTCTTTGCGTGATTGCAGCTACAGTGTGCGCTCTCAGGACATGATTACCTGCAGTGTTCCGTCAGTGAGGACTGAACTTGGAAAAAGGGCCTTCTCCTATTCCGCTCCAGCTTCCTGGAATATCTTACAAAAAGATCTGAAGCTCTCAAACTTGACTTCTCTAAATGGTTTTCAGAATCTGTTGGAATCCTGGCAAAAACCAATGCAGATTTGTTCCTGTCTTTGATTCTATACGTTTACCTTATAATGTTTTGCTAGTTTTTTGATACTTTGTTAAAAAAAAAAAAAAAATTTTTTTTTTTTTTTCTCTTTTTGTTTTCTATTGTTTATTGTTTAAGGAAATTCTACCATTGCTGTTCATTGTTCTTTAGTTTTAGCAGGTCGCTTTCGTAAATGAGCCCATGAGGTTCAAAAGATTTACCTGACTAAATAAAGGTTGAATGAATGAATGAATAAAGAAGGATACAGTTTGTTGTTGTTTTCATGAAGCCCCAAAATCAATAGTTTGAAGAATTTTTAACTAATTACGCATGAATTACACACACAATTTATATATTTTTTTTAGAATTTATGAGGAATTATTGACTGTGGAGATTCTACCTCTTCCTGCAGGTTCCTGAGTCCAGAGGTAGAGTCAACTACTCACAGCTAAGCGTCATCCCACTAACGAGAGCCCGGACTATGCAAGGCTGCAGAAGGAGCTTCCTTCCCTGCTGGATCATTACCTAGCTTCTGGTATTTATGCTATCTGCCTTATTGTGTTATTCTTCTAGAGTCGGGTCCTCTTATCTTGTGGTCTCCTCGCATTCTCACAGAACCTGGTTCCTACACCTCCTGTCTTGAACCACTTTGACTGTCCTTGGCTCATCGACTCCTGTACCTGCCTGTTAGTTACCAGTTCTTGTGGCTCTTCCTCAGTTGCTCCTTTGACTGCCTCCACACTCCACCTGAACTCCTTTCAGCAGGACCTCTTCTTATTCCTCTACCTTCAGCTCCATGCTGCCCTTCTACCAACGTCTTGTAAGCATAATGTCAAGTCTCCCGTTTTGGCCGGGAAACTACCGTATTTTACCCCTCTTTCCCGTCGTGATCCCGAATTATTATTTTCCCGGAAATCTCCCGTATTACAATATTATAAAAAAAAAAAAAAAAACATTCCGGTGCCTCTGTCACTAGTCTCGCGAGAACTGCCACCTGCAGTCGCCTCGGTGGCAGTTCTCGCGATGTTAGGGCTGGCGCGGTCAGGAACAAACCCGGAAAAACACAGAGATGGAAGTAACGAGAGAGTTAAGACTTCGTGTAAATATGTTGAAAAATGGGACAGCGAATTTACTTTCCTAAAGTTTATTACGCGTTTTTTAAGATTTGTAACCGCGACTTTAGTGTCTCTCTCTCATGGGGGAAGGAACGATGTCCGTCAGCATGAAAAATCCGTCAAGCACAAAGGTAAGCCTGTCAGATTGTGATCACATAACTGGTTGATCACATAACTGGTTTGAAAGAGGCTGATAGGTAGTTATTTTAGATTTCTTGTAAACCTGTCTTAAAATGTAAGGGGTTCTGGACTTTGGTTGGGCTAGTGCAGGGGTCTGCAACCTGCGGCTCTGGAGCCACATGCGGCTCTTTGGTCCCTCAGCAGTGGCTCTTCCAAGCTTTGATCAAAACTAACTTTAAACTGAATTTTATTTGTTCTTATAACAACAAAAAGGGCTAGTTTTAGCAGTTTTTCCTGTCATTTCCTTTGCAAATGTGTGAATACTAGAACTAATAGAAGGAGTAAAACACAAGTTAACTTTATTTATTCGAAGTAGGATATTTAATTTTTCCACAATTAAAATAATTTACCTAGACCTGCATAGTTCATTATTTTATTTTTTAATTGGGAAAGATCACATTATTTTTCCTTCTTTATGATAATCTGGTCTTTTTTAGTCTAAAATATAAAAATATCAACAAATCATTAGATATTTTCAGCTTTACAATGGCCAGAAAACTACAGGTCAGAAAATTGTCCTTTAACAAACTTAAAGTGGTCTGTGGGCCACCAGTTGAGAATCCCAGTTGTAGCAGGTATTGTGGCTCCGGAAACGTTTAATTTAGTGAACAAAGGGGCAGAAATGGCTCTTTTGATCATAAAGGTTGTAGATCCCTGGGCTAGTGGGATGGCTCGGCGTACCCGGCAGAAAATTTCCCTTATTTTTAAATCCAAAACTTGACAGGTATGCTTGAAAGAAATCTAAAACCTTCTTTATCTAACTGTTCCTCACAGCTCCTGACATTTCTTCTTCCCTTCCATGGTTCCCAGGGTGTCCCAGCTGTACATAGTAAGTATTATATTATCACTGTAAAGAAATCACTTTATATCCTAACGAGTTTTTAGTTTATTGTCCTCAGTCTGTTCTATCTGGGTAATGCCAACTCAAGTCAAGGTTCTTTATTTGCCATTTGCATGTACCGCATGTGGTGGAATGAAATTCAAAGTCAAAGTCAAAGTCAAAGTCAACTTTATTGTCAGATCTGCAATATGTACAGTGCAGGACATACACAGGACCGAAATTGTGTTTCTCTCAGTCCCTCGGTGCAACAGTAAACATCTAAACATTGAAACACTGAAACATATAATAATAGACATAAGCATAAAATAGTAAAACTAACACTGTCCTGAGTTTTTTGCATAGTGGTATAAGAGTATGAAAATTTACACCAACTCTAAAACTAAAACATTAAACATTTAATGAACATAATATTGTCCTGAGTTTTTGCATACTAGTATAAAAAAAGAGTATAAAAAGTATAACTAAAATAAACTAAAGGTTTCTAGCATTGACATTTGCAAAGTGGCAAAGCAGCGTATGAGTCAATGTACACAGTATATGTATGAGGTAGTAGTTGATGTTGTTGTAGAGGCAAAAAGTGGCATATGCAGTAAGGCACATTGGGCATCCCTAAATAAGACCGTTCAGAGCACACTGTATATGTACCAGCAGTGGTGTAGATATTAGAGTAGTGTAAATAAATGTAAACAGTAGTAATTACATGTAAGCAGTAGTAATAAAAGTAAACAGTATTAATAAATGTAAACAGAGAATGTAAACAGTATTATGATTATAGGCAG
This sequence comes from Garcialebias charrua, assembly GCA_038048925.1. Lineage (NCBI taxonomy): Eukaryota > Metazoa > Chordata > Actinopteri > Cyprinodontiformes > Rivulidae > Garcialebias > Garcialebias charrua. Next base: position 7,514 of record JBBPBX010028003.1, read on the forward strand.
TGATGTAATACAGACATTAGTGCAAGTATGAGAAGTAGTGCAAACTGTATGAGCACATGACCGAGAGTTTAGTGATTAACCCGTTTGATGACACAGAGTCTAGTGTTAAAAACTTTGTGTTGAGTGATAATATGTGAGAAAGTTTTAGTGTTAAGGCAGTTCAAATGGGAGGGGAGGCAGAGCAGGCAGAGTGTTTAGCATTCTGACTGCCTGATGAACAGAGCTGTCTCTCAGTCTGCTGGTTCGAGCCTGGAGACTCCTCAGTCTCCTCCCTGATGGCAGCAGTCTGAAGCAGCTGTGTAGTGGGTGTGTGGGATCACCTGCCATGCGGTGGGCTTTCCGAGTGAGGCGTTTGCTGTGTAAGTCCTGCAGTGAGGGCAAGGAGGTGCCCACGATCTTCTCAGCTGCTCTCACAATGCGCTGGAGGCTCTTGCGGCATGATGCAGTACATGCACCAAACCACACAGTGATGCAGCTGGTCAGGACACTTTCTATGGCACCTCTGTAGAAGGTGCTCATGATGGGGGTTGAAGCTCCAGCCCTTTTCAGCTTGCGGAGAAAGTAGAGACGCTGGTGAGCCTTCTTTGCCAGTGCTGCAGTGTTCCTGCTCCAGGACAGGTCCTTTGAGACGTGCACTCCCAGGAACTTGGTGCTGTCTACTCTCTCCACTGCGGTGCTGTTGATGGTCAGAGGGGCATGTTGGGCATCCCTCTTCCTGAAGTCCACAACAATCTCCTTTGTCTTCTCCACGTTGAGAGTGAGATTGTTGTGTCCGCACCACAAGGCCAGGCGGCTCACCTCGTTCCTGTAGTCCGTCTCATCGTTGTTGCTGATGAGACCCACCACTGTTGTGTCGTCCGCAAACTTGATGAAGTGGTTGGAGCTGTACGATGGTGTGCAGTCGTGTGTTAGCAGGGTGAATAGAAGGGGGCTCAGCACACATCCTTGTGGGGCCCCTGTGTTCAATGTGATGGTGCTAGATGTGTTACTCCCGATCCGTACTGTCTGTGGTCTCCCGGTCAGGAAGTCTAGCAGCCAGTTACACATTGAGGTGTTCAGCCCCAGACTGTCCAGTTTAAGGATGAGCTGTTGGGGGATGATGGTGTTAAATGCCGAGCTGAAGTCGATGAACAACATTCTAACATAGGAGTCCTTCGTGTCCAGATGTGTGAGAGCTGTGTGAAGGGCAGAGGAGATGGCATCGTCGGTTGAGCGATTAGGTCGGTATGCAAATTGGAAGGGATCCAGGGAGTCAGGGAGGACAGATGTGATGCTTTTCATGACTAGCCGTTCAAAGCACTTCATCAGGATGGGGGTGAGTGCTACTGGGCGATAGTCATTGAGGCATGCGGGCGTTGCCTTCTTTGGGACAGGGATGATGGTGGTGGCTTTGAAACAGGTGGGGACGATGGCCTGGCTCAGTGAGATGTTAAAGATGTCCGTGAAGACCGCTGCGAGTTCCCCTGCACAGTCCTTCAGCACACGACCAGGTATGTTGTCAGGACCAGAGGCCTTCCGGGCGTTAATCTTGATGAATGATCGCCTTACGCTGTCTGAGGACAGCGTCAGCACCTGGCCATCAGGAGAGGGGGGGAGTTTATGTGCTGGTGTGCTGTTACTTGCCTCGAACCGAGCAAAGAACTCATTCAGTTCATTCAGCGCAGAGGCTGAGCTGTCACAGGTCTGGGGGGGTGGTTTGTAGTTTGTGATGGTCTGTATTCCCTGCCACAGACTGCGTGTATCCCTGCTGTCCTTGAAACGGTGAGCTATTTTCCCAGAATACTGCTTCTTTGCCTTTCTGATGCCCCGGTCCAGGTTGTTTCTGGCTGCCCTCAGGCCCACCTGATCTCCCGCTTTGAAGGCAGCATTCCTGGCTCTCAGGAGTCTGTAAACCTCAGCTGTCAGCCATGGCTTCTGGTTAGCCCGAACAGTGATGGTTTTAAGGTTGGTTACATCATCAATGCACTTGGTGATGTATGAACATACAGTGTCTGAGTACTCCTGGAGACATGTGGTGTTGTTTGTGGTAGCAGCTTCTTTGAACATACTCCAATCTGTGGTGTCAAAACAGTCCTGGAGTGCCTCTGAAGACCCCTCTGGCCACACTCGTATCTGCTTGCGGACTGGTTTTGTGACTTTCACCAGTGGCCTGTATGCTGGCTTTAGCATAACACAGATATGGTCAGAAGCACCAATGTGGGGGAGGGGGATGGCTCTGTAGGAATTTTTCATGGTGGTGTAAACCTGGTCCAGGGTGTTGTTTCCTCTTGTTGCAAAGTTTATGTTTCTGTATGTTTTTGGAAGAACACTCTTTAAATCTGCATGGTTGAAATCACCAGCCGTGATGAGAAAAGCATCAGGATGGGCTGTTTGTTGCTCACTGATGTGCAGATATAGTTCATTTAGTGCCTCACCTCTATCTTTGCTGTTGGAGCTTGGGGGGATATATACAGCAACAATCAAAACAGCTGTAAACTCCCTCGGTAAAAAGAACGGTCTACATTTAATAGTCATGAACTCCACTAAAGGTGAGCAGTGTTTGTAGACCACAGCAGCATCACGACACCATGCGTTGTTGATGTAAACACAGAGCCCCCCTCCCCTTTTCTTACCTCCCTCGAGGGTTCGGTCCGCTCTGTAGCATGTTAGCTGCTCCAGCTGAATAGCATGGTCCAGAACGTTGTTGTTGAGCCACGTTTCCGTGAATACAAACACACAGCAGTCTCTCACAGTCTTTTGTGTCGTTCGCAGCAGGCGTATATAATCCAATTTGTTGTCCAAGGAGCGCACGTTAGCCAGAACCATGGATGGAATAGCCGGCCTGTGTGGGCTAGCTGCTAGCCTAGCTCTGATACCTCCGCGCTTACCCCGCTTCTGTTTCCTGTCACGCCGCTTGTGGCGTTTCCATGGCGGGCGCGGTGAAGCGTCACGCCGCTTGTGGTACTTCCACGGCGGGCGCGATGAAGGGAAGGTCCGGGCTGGCTTCCAGAGCAGCTCGCAGTCACGAAGCTGATGTAACTCCACCTCGAGCTCATGTAGCTTCTCCTGAAGTTCGCTGTTTATTCCCAAATGAGCGGTTTTTCCGACATCAAGCAGGAATTCACGGCTATACTTGCGTTCTTGAACACGTAGACAAGACAAAGACGTGCCGGCAAGTTGCGGCGTGCAGGACAAGACAGACGAAAGCACCGTGTTGCTGGGAGAGAGAGAAGCCGCAACGTTTGCACGCGCCGCCATGTTGGAAACCTCTCACATCTCACGTAAATTGTAGTTACATCCAACAAAAGTATAACATGTAAAAACAAACAACAACGACAACAACAACAACAACAACAACAACAACAACGTAATAAGATCTAAGATATGAACTAAGAAAAAACCAAGAATACACTAAAGGCTCACCCATAGCTCTGCGTACGGCCGTACGCAGCTTTACGCACGTACTACGCAAAGCCACAAGCGTAGCCCCGCAGGGCCTGTACGCGCAAAGCTAAAATGTTACGACCGCATACGTAAACACGTTGTTGCACAATAAACTGCCCAGCGCCGGACTGTTTTGTATGCGACACAAATGTATTAAATTCCCCTTCTTCATCCCTGATCATGCCTTTTCTTTTGTTGTTTTTTTGCCAAAAGGAAGTGGTCGCTTCCTCTTCCGTTGACTCAATGACTGAAATGATGAGAAAGGAACAAATTTCTCACGAGCGAAATAACTCAGGTCCAACGTGGCTGCGGGAGGTTCTGCAGATTTGCTGGTGTGCTGATCTGATGTGTGGGCTTCAGGACTAGTGCTCCCTGTTTTTATTTTATTTTTTAGAACTTTGATTGACAGATAAACACAGAACACCACTGCGGCTGCAGCTGCCAGCTCGTGCCTTTTTTTCCTCACCCGACCTGTCAATCAATTCAGTAGGCGTGTCAGCAAATGACCAATCAGCGACCTCAATTTGTCCCGTAGGTAAACGTTCTGCGCTGTAGCTGCTCAAATGACTTCAAGTATTTGGAGCTAAAACATGAGAATGTATGCGAGAACTACGCTGAGCTATGGGGCTGAACTGTCTGTGTACAGTACACGTGTACGGACATGCGTACGGCCGGACGCAGAGCTATGGGTGAGCCTTAAGTGTAGTAATATAGTATTTTGTGATACTTGCATGTTTTATTATTTAACTTTGCTGATCATGTTTTGTGCATTTTTTTAGACTGGGATTAATTGCCACCCATGATATGGACAGTGACACTGAATGCTCATGCAGGTGTTCCCCATCAGTCGAACTGGCATAAAAGTCAGGAATTGGGAAATAAAAAGAGCAGAACAACAAGCAGAAGCATGCAACGGCAGACGCGTACAGCAACTGCCAAGGGGTGGGAGGCGCTGTGGCCAGGAGGCGCGGTGGCCAGGAGGCGCGGTGGCAGGGAGGCGCGGTGGCCGGGAGGCGCGGTGGCCGGGAGGCGCGGTGGCCGGGAGGCGCGGTGGCCAGGAGGCGTGTCGGCCGGGAGACGCATCGGCTAGGGAGTGTAATGGTTGGGTGTGCAACACCATCAAGGGCAATAGCCGGGGACAAGCCGGTTGGTCAGCAGAACAGTAGATTTGCAGAATCTGAAGGTGCGATGGTTAAGAACAGAGACAAGCGGGGGTAAGGACACATCCAAGACATCAGCATAGCTGGTTGGCATGGTGGATCATTTAAGGTTGGAAGGTGCAGTCATCCGGGTCGGGTGTCGAGGGCAAAGGATCGAGCGTTAGATATCGCTGGAGGTCATGGTCGCCATAGGACGCCAGACTCGGGGAGGAACAAGTGCTAGGAGACTACCGGCTGGTTTGTAACAGTTGGACTGCTTACAGCAGTTTCCATTTGTTATAATAAATTATTGTAAACCTCTACTCGCTGTTTTGTGAAACAATGCTCACCCCTATGAAGTTGCCTAATTTTATTCAACTAGGTGGTGTTGCTGATTAGTTTCATTTTTTTCTGTCTGACTAAAAAATAAAAAATACCACTACTCAGCAGCTGACCGAATTTGGCATTGCTGGAAGGATGGTAGGATTCGTGAGCCTTTTTTTTCTCAATAAAAATTTTAAATATTTTTATTGGAATTTTTTGTCTGCAATTCTTTAAAAGGATTATTCTATTTATTGCAGTGCCCCATGGGTCCTTAAATATGAAGGAAAAACTGACAGTGCTAAATTTGATGAATGGAAGTAGCAAATGCAAAATCTTTTAAAGGCAAATAACTTAACTGAACCACAAAGTAACAATCTTGATTGGTGCCTTGTCTGGCTTTCCAAGACATCAAATTAACTACAGGTAGTCCCCGACTTACGAGCGAGTTCCGTACCTATGGGTTGCTCGTATGTTGAAAATTCGTGAGTAGGATCACAAAATTTTTTTTTTAATAAATGAATACATCTACAGTACTGTACAGTCACCAAGCACATAGCCTATCCTAACAGTTTTTAAAGATGAAAGAGTGAGTTGAATTGTCTCCCTTTTCCATAAAGAGCTAGCTTCCTTTATGGGAAAGGGAGACAATTCAACTCACTCCTTCATCTTTAAAAACTGTGTTAGGATAGGCTAAGTGCTTGGTGACTGTACAGTACTGTACATGTATTCATTTATAAAAAATGTATATATATATTTTTTTTAATGAGATGCATATTCGTAAGTCCGGAACCTCGTAAGTAAGAGCGCTCGTAAGTCAGGGACTACCTTATATACATGTACTATATAATTCTGATACACATGTCATGAAAGAACAATGTCCTACCCATTATAGAGACTGAAATATTTGGCCAGGGACT
>JBBPBX010028003.1:13415-36880 GCA_038048925.1 Garcialebias charrua
TAATATGGCCTTTTGTGTAATTTGCATGTTTTAACTTTGCTGATCATGTTTTGTGCATTTTTTTAGGCTGGGATTGCCACCCATGATATGGACAGTGACACTGACAGCTCATGCAGGTGTTCCCCACCAGCCATAATGGCATGAAAGCCAGGAAAGTGGCAATAAAAAGAGCAGAACAGCAAGCAGAAGAACGCAATGGCAGGCACGCTCAGCAACTGAACCGTGGGCAAGAGGCACCATGGCCGGTAGGTGCGGCAGCCAGGATGCACGGCGGCTGGGGAGTGCAACGGCTAACGGCTGGGGACAAGTCAGTCGGTCAGCAGAGCAGCAGATTTGCAAAACCTGAAAGTGATATGATTAAGAGCAGAGACAAGTGGGGGTAAGAACACACATAAGAAACCAGTGAAGCTGGTCGGCAATGTGAATTGCGCATGGTTGGAGGATGCAGTAATCTGGGTCTGGTGTTGAGGGCAGGAGACTGAGCTTTGCAGATCGCTGGAGGTTGAGGTTACCACAGGCTGCTGGACTCGGGAAGGAATGAGCGCCAGGTGAGGTCGAGGCCATGGAGCGATGCCAGGCTCAGGGAGGAATGAGTGGATATCACTGGAGGTCGAGACCACTTAGGAACGCTGTGCAGATGGTGAGAGGACCAAGCCCGCTTTCAGCCAAGACTTTGCTTCTTTTTCTGTCAAACTGTTATTGACGTGATGTCCTATATTTATGCATGCAAGTGTTTCCCATCAGCCTTAATGGCATGAAAGCCAGGAATGGGGAAATAAACAGAGCAGAACAACAAGCAGAAGCATGCAATGGCAGACGCACATAGCAACTGCTGAGGAACCGGAGGCGCGGTGGCCAGAGAGCGCAAAACCGCCAAGGGGCAACAACCAGGGACAAGCCAGTCGGTCAACAGAGCAGCAGATTTGCAGAAACTGAAAGCGAGTTGATTAAGAGCAGAAACAAGCAGGGGTAAGGACACACACAAGAAACAAGCGAAGCTGATCGGCACAATGTATCATGCACAGATGGAGGGTGCAGTCGTCCGGGTCTGGTGTCGAGGGCAGAGGAGCAAGCATTGGAGATTGCTGGAAGTTGAGTTCACCACAGGATGCCGGACTCAGGAAGGATTCGAAGGAATGAGCGCTGGGTGAGGTTGAGGCCATGGAGGGACACCGGGCTCAGGGAGGAACGAGTGGAGATCACTGAATGTCGAGACCGCCTAGGAATGCTGTGCAGACAACGAGAGAACCACGCCAATTTTCAGCAAAGACTCTGCTTATTTTTCTCTCAGACTTTTATTGACCATGATGCCCTATATTTAATCTCTTTATTTTACAGACTGCTCTACGGCTGGTTTTTAACATTTGAACTGCTTGCAGTATTTTCCATTTGTTGTAATAAATTATTGTAAATAATTATTGTTGTTTAATCTGATTATTGGAAGTAAGGGGCAGATATAATAATATTTATTCTTCTTTCTGCTACCTTTCATTTTTTTATATTTTGTACACTATCATTTATGAGATTGTCTTGTATTGTTTCTTTTGTAAAAAAATGAACAAATTTAATAAACACAATAAACACAATAAACACAATAAATCTTTACTGGCTGTTTTGTGAAACATTGCTCACCCCTGCAATAAGTTACCTAATTATGTTCTTAATAATAATAATAATAATAATAATAATGTCTTTTCCTGTCATCTGCGTATGTTTCCCATACACAGACGAAATTCGTCTCTGCATTTAACCCAACCACCTACCAGGTGGTGCAGTGAGCAGCCATAGAAAGCGCCCGGGGAGCTGGAGAATTAGATGTGCACTCATAGACACCCCAAGGTGTGTAGTGGCCGGGACGCGAACCCGCGTCCTTCGGGTTCCAAGTCAAAAGCCCTGCCACTACACCATCTTGGCTCCATATGGTGTTACTGATTAGTTTAATTTTTTTTCTGTCTGACTAAAATTCTGGAGAGGAGCATCTGTCAGATAGTCTAACTTCAGATTCAGGAGAAGCAGTGCGGTTTTTGTCCTGGCCGTGGAACAGTGGACCAGCTCTGCACCCTCAGCAGAGTCCTGGGGGGTTTGTAGGATTTTGCCCAACCAGTCTACATGCGTTTTGTGGACTTAGAGAAGGCATTAGACCTTGTCCCTCAGGGAACCCTGTGGGGGGTACTCTGGGAGGATGAGGTACCAGGCTCTTTGATATGGGCTGTTAGGTTGACCGGTGTCAGAGCACGGTCCGCATTGCCGGCAGTAAGTCAGGCTCGTTCCCGGTGAGAGTTGGACTCCGCCAAGTTGCCCTTTGTCACCGATTCTGTTCATAACTTTTATGGACAGAATTTCTAGGTGCAGCCAAGGTGTTGAAGGGATAAATTTTGGTGGCCTTTGGATCACTTCTTTGTTTTTTGCAGATGATATGGTCTTTATTGGCCTCTTCCGGTCGTGATCTACAGCCTTTGTTGGACTGGTTTGCAGCCGAGTTTGATACGGCCGGGATGAGGATCAGTTCCTCCAAATCTGAGGCCATGGTCTTGAACTGGAAAAAGATAGAGTGCCCTCTCCACGTCGGGCAGGAGGTCCTGGCCCAAGTGGAGGAATTTAAGGCCCTGTTTACACGGAGACGGTGGGGGGAAACGGAGATTTGAGGTATGTTAATTAGATTAAAAGATTTGCGTTGACACGGGCGAATTCTGTGTATATGACTCCCCCTTGCCCTCATGAATTCACTGTAGTTACCATACCGGGCCATTAGATGGTGTTATGAATTTTTGAACCTTCACTAATGTGACAGGCCATGGGAAAAGCAGGAACAAGTCTCTCACACTCCAACTGAAAAAAAAATCAATAAAAGCTTCAAGTTCTGAGAAAATAATGAAAATCGTTTTTTTGCAAAATATACTAGTTGAAGTTGTGAAGAAACCACCCATGCTTTAAAAAACACTTTAGAAGTGTTTAAATGGATAAACTTTGTGTTAGAATTCAGCTTGTTTTCAGAGTAAAAACGAGCCGGCCGAGATTTGCATATCGAGGGTGTGGAAACCAGTGATGGCATAGTTACATTGAAAAAGTAACTTAGTTAAGTTACTGATTAGTCTTTGGGAAAAGTAACTTAGTTAAGTTACTGATTACTTGATTTGGAAAGTAACTAAGTTAGATTACTAAGTTACTTTATTAGTTACTTTCAGCTGCTGCTGCCAAGAGCCCTCTGTCACAATACATAAAAAACGTAAATGTATTAAATGAAGGTTGAATGAATAAAGGAATACTTGCTTTATATAAAAATAGTGTCTTTCTTGACTTCACTAAACAAATAATATTTTTTACAAAAAAGTATTTCTGTAAATACTTTTAAAAATAAATAATATAATAAAGACAGTCTTTCAACGTCAAAATCAGAGTTTTTTATTTTTATTTTAGGAAATTGTGTACACATGGTCTCTGTTACATCCAAACAAACATATGCTCTTGAATGCATCGTGAACTGCCTGCATGCTGTGCGTTCTCCTGACACAAATGGAGCTGTTGTTTGCATAAATACCAGAAGAAACAAGAACAAAGAATGTATTTGTATGTAAATAAAACCTATTGACAGGCCTATTGTGACGATTGATAGCTGCATCAACACCAGTTTGTTCACAGCAGGAGGTGGGGGGGGGCTGTACCGAAGTCAAGCTTTTAGTTGTTTTGGTCGCGGGTGGTGGGGGGGGACCTCCTGTCTCAGCTCTGCTATGATCCGACCCGGAGAGGCTCCTGGCTCCATTGTTTTACTGAACTGCATGCAGTAAGTGATTCTCCTCCTCTCTCAGCTCCGTGTGCGCACCTTGTCAGGCACACACGCGCTGCATGGTGTGGTGTCAGGTTTCAAACAGCCCGCAGCTGACTGAATTTCCGCGTCTTTTTTTTTATCACTCCCCGGCCGAGACGCATTGAGGAAATAAAATAAAATTACAGTACTACAGAAAATTACAAAAAAGTAACACACAATAATTTGGAGTAAGTAACTTTAATCTGATTACTGGATTTTGAAATAGCAACGCGTTAGATTACACGTTACTGAAAAAAGTGGTCCGGTATTCAAGTGGTTACTTTGTAACGCGTTACTGACATCACTGATTAAGTCACATGGTAATGTGATGAGTCAGTCACATCAGTCTGTACGTTATGAAGGCAAAGATTTTACAAATGACACAAAGGGTGCCCACTTATAAGTAAAATTTTCTGAACTACCTCTCACTGTTAATAACATTTTTTCCATCTTCAAGAATGATCTTACAGTATTAAGCCATTGTGATATGGATGGAGGTGTGGGAGATTTCCAGGCGAGCAGATCACAACGCCTGGCAAGGAGAGAACAAAAGGCCAGGACCTCCCACTACTGGCGGGATAGATTAAGTGTGGTCCCTGGAACTCCAAAAATGGCAATTAGTGGATCACTTTGAATCTGGATCCTAAAAACTCCTGAGAGTATGGAGAAGAAATATTTCCAAAACCCTTGCAAGTTTGGGCAGAAGAAAAACATGTGACTGCAAGGTGAAGCCTGACATCTATCACACTGGTCTGGAATTGAAGGGAAAATTTTAGATAGACGGGATTTTGAGAAGTGTACTCTATTTATTACTTTAAACTGTATTAACTGTAGTCTGGCACATGGTGTACTTTGGCGTATGCTGAGAATAACTTTATCCCACCATGAATCTGACAGTTCAAGCCCCAATTCCCGTTCCCATGCAGTTCTGGTTTTACCCAATGAGTCGGCCTCAATTGCCATAAGTTTTCCACAGATAGTAGAAAGAGGAGATTTCAGATTGGGCTTCAAAACTAGGAGTTCGACCCATGGTGGGTCAGTAGGCAGAGTCGGAAAATTTGGAAACCGCTATGAAACGCAATGTCTAATTTGGAAGTAAAGAAACAAATGTGAAGTGGGTAGATTAAATTTAGAAGACAATTCTGGAAAACTAAGAAATAAACCATCTTCGTAAAGGTCTCTCATTGTTCTAATACCTCTCTCATGCCAAATTCTGTAGGCAGCATTAGTGGATGCTGGAGAAAAAATGTGATTCTTTAATAATGGCATTTTATTAGAGGCTGATACAAATTTAAAGTGGGACCTAAATTGTGACCTGGGGCCTCATGTATCAACCGTGCGTGCGCACAAAAAACTTGCTTACGTCACTATCCACGCAAAACCCCGTATGTATCAAAACTGAACTGAACGTGAATATGTGCGCATCCAGGTACATTTCCACGCCAGCTCCCGAGCACGCGTACGCACGTTTCTGTGGTTCTTGTTCCTTTGGCGACACTTACAGGTGATTCAGAGAAACTGAAGCCCCACAGTCTGTGGTTGACTTTAAGAGCGGCTTGAAGACCTTTCTTTTCAACCGAGCATACTATACTCCTCATGATTCTACTTTTGATCTTAGCTGATACTGTTGTTGATTTTAATTGTTTTTATTATTTGTTTTATTGACATTTAATTCTGTTGCACCTTGTAGCACTTTGAGATTTTCATTAATGAAAAGTGCATATTATTATTATTATTATTATTAACTGTTCATGATGTGAAAATGATTAATATTCCCACCAAACACACATGATAACAATTATTACATCCACATGGACGCAAATAAAGGACGCGCAAAGTTGTGCAAAAAATACATTTAACAGGAACGGATTCAGCCTTACTGGAGGATATAATACATAGTGTAACACGCAGATCATTTATTTATAAACAGATATAATTTTCTGATCTATGATATGGCTTATCAGCCGTTTTCAGGAATAATCCTTTTTCATTTTGGCACTGCGCGAGCACAACGCAGGAACCATGTACAACGCGTGCAGAAGCAGCGATCAAACTGTTCCTGAGCTTTCCAGAGGGAGCTGGCAGGCCGATCAGGGCAGTCCAGTCCACACAAAGCCGATTCATGTCTCATCTATATGATTCCAAAGGCTGAGTGGTCGCGCTTTGGAGCGCGCGCACCCACGGCAGTGGAGGTGTTTAATAATCTGCGTTTATTGTAGATTTCTCCAAAATGACACGTGAAAGTACACCATATATAACTTGTAGGAGAGTAAAAGCTTCACAGACAAACAGATGCGCACAAGGCTGCGGGGCGCGCAGCGTTTGGAGACTCCAACATCACGTCATGTCATGAAAACTCTCCACTGAGACGCACAGACTCGTTTCTTCATATCATCTATTAAATAAACAAAGATCTATGTTCAACCAAACATCCAAGTTCCTCTGTGTTTACAGTAATTATGGTAATAAACTCGTGCGCAAAGTTAATATTTTCACTCAGAATGAATGGATAAGCCGGTTGCGCACCAAAGCAGGGTGCGCGCACACACAAATACCGACACACAATCACTCGTTCTTTGTGTGATAAACACATTTTATTACTATTCTTACTTAGGATTTATTTCCCCACCCATATTATATTAAATTCATTATTTTCCTGAATCTAGAAATGATTTCTGATCGCGCAGGGATCAAACAAACATGTCCTTCACACATGCAGGAAGTAATTTGCATCTGTTTAACATATGTAAATGAAGGCGTGTCAGGGGAGGTGTCTCACGTGCGCTCAGTTCCACGTTAATTGTGATGTACAAAAGGAATGTGCGTGGATTCCGGTGTACGCACAGTTTGATACATCTGGATTTTTTTGTGCGTACAGATTTCTGGATTTGACCGTGCGGCACTTTTCAGTAAGAAATCCACGCAAGTCTTTGTACATGAGGCCCCAGATCCTGAGTGTAGAAAGCACTATAGGATTTGTAGTAACAGAGGATAGTTTAATTGGTAATGATGAATAAATAATTGAGGTAGGTGAAAAAGATGCAGAAATCGATTGAATTTCAAGTTTACACCAAATCAGATCAGGTGAATTTAACCAATAAGTCAGTTTATGGATATGTGAGGACCAGTAATACATTGTAAAATTAGGTAGAGAAAGACCACCATTTGTGGTGAACTGTTGTAATAAAGAAAGTCTCATTCTGGGGGCCTTTCCATTCCACAAAAAGGAGGAGACCATCTGATCCAGGGACCTGAAGAACTGTTTGGGCAAAAACAGAGCACATCCATTTTGATAATATTAATCCTACCAATCAGTGAAAGAAGGAGAGACTTCCACCTCTGAAAGTCTGATGCGATTTGGGAGACTAGTGGGACATAATTCTGAGAAAACATTGAGGGCAGTGTACGTGTAATATTAATTCCCAAGTACCTAAACCCAGAGGGACTGAGCCTAAAGGGGATATCAGAAGGCCTGAGCTTTAATGCTAATGAAATCACTGGGTAGCATTCACTTTTAATTGAATTAATTTTATAGCCAGAATACGATCCAATTTTTTCCAGAGTATTTAAAATTGAGGGAAGACTACATAAAGGGTCAGAAACATATAGGAGAAGGTCATCTGCATATAAAGACAGTTTAAGCTCGACATCAGAGCGGATGATTCCATGAAAAGAAGAAAGGGATCTTAGGGCAACAGAAAGAGGTTCAATGGCTAACGCAAACAAGAGGGAGGAAAGAGGGCAACCCTGTCTAGTACCACGTCCCACCGGAAAATAATCAAACTGGACGGAATTAGTGAGAATACATGCTTGAGGAGATGTATAAAGCAGCTTGATCCAGGATACAAACCTCTCTCCAAAACCAAACCTATTAAGAGCGGCAAAGAGATACTCCCATTCTACTTGATCAAAAACTTTCTCAGCGCCAAGAGAAATTATCACTTCAGGAGACTTGGGGGAATGAGTTGAAAAAATTGTGTTCAATAGTGTACGAGTATTAAAAAACAACTGGCGACCTTTGATGAATCCATTCTGTTCTTGTGAAATAATCAGAGGGAGAACTGTCTCAAGCCGAGTTGCGAGTATTTTGGACAAAATCTTAAAATCCACATTCAAGAGTGAAAGGGGTCTATAAGACTCGCAAGCAGTAGGATCCTTATCCTTCTTTAACAGGAGAGAGATTGAAGCCTGAGTCAAGGTGGGAGGTAGCAGGCCACGCCCGAATGACTCATTATAAACCTCGAGAAGAAGAGGGGCTATCTTATCTTTAAATTTTTTGAAAAATTCGGCAGAGAAACCATCCGAGCCAGGTGTTTTACCACTTTGCATATTCTTAATTGACTCTAATATTTCTTCTAATTTAATGGGAGCCTCAAGTTGATCAGAAATCAATTTGTCTATCCTAGGAATGTCAATATTCTGAAGAAAGGCGAGTAGCTCATTTGAGTCTGCTTGTAGTTCAGATTTATACAGATCGCAGTAGAATTTTTTAAAGGTGTCACTAATGGAGACAGGGTCTGAAACAAGGTTGCCCGATCGATCCTTGATTTGCGATATTGTGTGAGAGCTAGCCTTTCGTTTCAGTTGATGTGCCAAAAGTCTACTTGGTTTTTCCCCATGCTCATAATAAGTGGCTCGAGATCGGATCAAGAGACGCTCCGCATCAGATGTTGTTAAAAGATCAAGTTCCATTTGAAGATCCTGTCGCTGTTTCAGCAAATCGTGTGACGGATTAACGGCATTTTGCCTGTCAATATTCTGAATTTTTGTTGATATTTCTGATATCTTAGTGCGTAGATTTTTATTGACATTAGCTGAAAAAGAAATAATCTGACCACGAATATAGGCTTTTAATGTTTCCCATAATAGTGAGGGAGAAATTGTATCGCTCTTATTGAACATTAGGAAATCGTCAATTGCTGATAAGATGAATTTATTAAATGGCTCATCTGATAACAGGAGACTATTAAATCTCCAACGAGGATAGAACAGGGTTTATTTATAAAGTCTATATCAATGCTTGGAGGAGAATGGTCTGAAATAACAATAGGATAGTATTCAGAGGACGTGACTCTCTGCATTAAAGAGCTGTCAAAAAAAATCTATACGGGAATAGGATTGATGTACCTGAGAGTAAAAAGAATAGGTCTTTGTTAGTGGATTCCGTGTCCTCCATGGATCTACATATCCATTTTGGGACACAAAATCCAAAATAGATTTAGACATATTAGACTGTGTAAAGGACCGAGATGAAGAGCAATCTAAGGATGGGTTCATTACACAATTCAGGTCCCCAGCTAGAATTAACAAATGGGTGTCAAGATATGGAAGTGTGCTAACTAGATTGTTTATAAAATCTGGATTATCAAAGTTTAGTACAGTACATAAATGTTCACTAATAAAACTGGGGTGTGGAACAGAGAGCCCGCAATTATAAGAAATCTGCCATTTGTATATCCTTCATTATTTTTGATGATGTAAAATGAATATTCTTATTAAATAGTATGGCAACTCCTCTGGCTTTTGAGTTGAAGCTCGAATGGTAAATCTCCTCAATCCATGGATATTTAAGCCTGACCTGATTTGAATTTTGCAGATGTGTTTCCTGTGGGAATATTATGTCTGGGTTCAGGCGTTTCATATAAGAGCATATTTTAGACCATTTCACTGGATTGATAAGACCTTTAACATTCCAACTTAGGAATCTAACAGCAGATACTGTTGAGGCAGCTTTCAAATCAACAGACATGTGACCTGTTATTTATAATAAGGGTTGAAAAATATTGCCATCCTTCCCAATCCCTCCCCCCAGAAAAAAAAGGTAAACATATAAAACCATTCCCCCCACCCCCCCTTACTTGCACTTGGCCCTTCCCCAAATGAAGGGACTTTGCAGACTCCAACAGGAGTCACTAGATAACTTATCCTTACGGCCAAATGGCACCACACCACAAAAAAACAACCAAAACACATTCCTGTACCAGGTGACTCCCACAGAACTAGCAAAATGAAAAGATTATTTAAAATATATAATAGGCACTAATCTTTTCAAAAAACAGTGATTAATAATAATAATAACCAATAATAATAACGTTCCTCAAATGTGAAACAAAGCACACTAATTATAATTCAAAACATTAAATCCCTAAATGTAAACAAAACACACTAATTATAATTCTAAACATTAAATCTGTGAATGTAAACAAAACACGCTAATTGTAATTCAAAACATTAAATCCCTAAATGTAAACAAAACATGCTAATTATAATTCTAAACATTAAATCCGTGAATGTAAACAAAACACACTAATTATATTTTTAAACATGAATAATAATAATAATAACAACTAATAATATTAACGTTCCCTGAGTGTGAAACAGAGCATACTAACTATAATGCTCATTTTGTAATTGACCCGATGTAAACACTCGCTTCCCCGGGGCAGGTGAACACCCATATAGTTCCATCATATGTAATCTTCAGCCGGGCCGGGTGGAGCAGGCCGAACCGAACCCCCTCGATGTCACGTAACTTGTGGTGACATTCCTTGAAGGTTGCTCGCGCTCGGGCCGTTCTGGTAGTATAGTCGAGGAAAACAAAGATGGTCATACCGTTCACTTTGACCCGCTGTAGCTTCCTCGCCTTCACCAGGATTTTCACACAGTCCGTGTGGTAGCGTAGCTTAGCTACAATGGGACGAGGCCACTCGCCTGCCTTTGGTTTGGGCATTGGAATACGGTGAGCGCGGTCCAGCAGTGGCTCCTCCTCGAAGTCAAAGGCCTCCTTTAGCAGCCAAGAGACAGCAGCCGTCGTAGCCGATGATGGGTCATCCTCTGGGACACCGATGATGCGGATGTTCTGACGTCGGGACCGGGACTCCAAGTCATCACATTTATCCTCCAGCTGTGCCACCGTTTTAGTAAGGTTGTTGACTTTTTTCTGGAGGTTAACGATGTCGTCAGTGCAGGTGGAGACGGATTTCTCCACCTCTGCTACTGTTAGCTTTAGCCCCGTGAAGCTCTCCTGTACCGCAGCTAGCCCAGAGGATATCTCCTTTTTGAAGCTAACAGCTCGGCATTGATCGACGAGGGACTTTCACCCAGACCAGCATGGAATTCTGCTTTAATTATAGCAGTAAGGTCCTCTCGGAGAGCTACAAGTAGCTCCTGTTTAAGGCTGCCGACGTCACAAATTGCAACGGCCTGAGCTGCTACTTCAGACGGAGATGAATCAGGACAGCTCGAGGTTCCGCCACGAGGAGCAGGCCGTAGGTGAGCTTGGATCGAACTTACTCCTTTAGCAGGCTTTGGTGGCATTTTAGTGACCGAACCAGAGGATTGGGTAAAATGTGTAAGTTATCTATTGTTTGCGGCCGAAATCGGAATAAAGTGCCAGGTATTAATCGGAAAAAAGGCCAATTCAGCAGGATCGCACCTAAACACAACTTATCCCAACGCCATTCAGCCGGAGGTTCCCCAAAAATAAACACTTTAATAATGACAAAGCAAGAAGCTGACGGGACAGCATAAATGTACAGGAGTCATGGGCCGAGGAACAGGCAGGCAGAACAGGACAAGGGATACCAAACGACGACGCGGCCAAGGACAGACTGGCAAGCAAAGTATATATACAAACGACGATGCGGCCAAGGACAGACTGGCAAGCAGACTATATATACACACGGACAAGACAGGACGTAATTACAAACACCTGGGAACAATTAACTAGGGAAATGGAACAGGACCGGGGAAACAAGTGAACCTGGGACATGGAGAAAAACTCGGGCGTGGGAGGAGTTCGGAGAGGCCATGGAGAATGACTTCCGTGTGGCTTCGAGGCGATTCTGGTCCACCATCCGGCGTCTCAGGGGGGGAAAGCGGTACGCGACCAACACCATTTATGGTGGGGATGGCGTGCTGTTGACCTCAACTCGGGATGTTGTGAGTCGGTGGGCGGAATACTTCGAAGACCTCCTCAATCCTACTGGCACGTCTTCCACTGAGGAAGCGGAGCCTGGGGACTTTGGGTCGGGCTCTCCAATCTCTGGAGCTGAGGTCACCGAGGTGGTTAAAAAGCTCCGCGGTGGCAGGGCTCCGGGGGTGGATGAGATTCGCCCTGAGTTCCTTAGGGCTCTGGATGTTGTGGGGTTGTGTTGGCTTACGCGACTCTGCAATATCGCGTGGACATCGGGGGCAGTTCCCTTGGATTGGCAGACTGGGGTGGTGGTTCCCCTATTCAAAAAGGGGGACCGTAGGGTGTGTTCCAACTATAGGGGGATCACACTCTTAAGCCTCCCTGGTAAGGTCTATTCAGGGGTTCTGGAGAGGAGGGTCCGTCGGATAGTCGAACCTCGGATTCAGGAGGAGCAGTGTGGTTTTCGTGCTGGTCGTGGAACACTGGACCAGCTCTACACCCTCAGCAGGGTCCTGGAGGGTGCGTGGGAGTTTGCCCAACCAGTTTACATGTGCTTTGTGGACTTGGAAAAGGCATTCGACCGCGTCCCTCGGGGGGTTCTGTGGGGGGTACTCCGGGAGTATGGGGTACCAGGCCCATTGATATGGGCTGTTAGGTCCCTGTACGACCGGTGTCAGAGCTTGGTCCGCATTGCCGGCAGTAAGTCAGGCTCGTTTCCAGTGAGAGTTGGACTCCGCCAAGGTTGCCCTTTGTCACCGATTCTGTTCATAACTTTTATGGACAGAATTTCTAGGCGCAGCCAAGGTGTTGAGAGGATCCGTTTTGGTGGCCTTAGAATCGCTTCTCTGTTTTTTGCAGATGATGTGGTCCTATTGGCTTCATCAGATCGTGATCTACAGCTTTCGCTGGAGCGGTTTGCAGCCGAGTGTGATGCGGCCGGGATGAGGATCAGTTCCTCCAAATCCGAGGCCATGGTCTTGAGCCGGAAAAGGGTAGCATGCCCTCTCCGGGTCGGGGATGAGGTCCTGCCCCAAGTGGAGGAGTTTAAGTATCTCGGGGTCTTGTTCACGAATGAGGGAAAACTGGAGCGTGAGATCGATAGGCGGATAGGTGCAGCATCCGCAGTGAAGCGGGCTCTGTACCGGTCTGTCGTGGTGAAGAGAGAGCTGAGTCGAAAGGCAAAGCTCTCAATTTACCGATCGATCTACGTTCCCACCCTCATCTATGGTCATGAGCTTTGGGTTGTGACCGAAAGAACGAGATCTCGGATACAAGCGGCTGAAATGAGTTTTCTCCGCAGGGTGTCTGGACTCTCCCTTAGAGATAGGGTGAGAAGCTCGGTCATCCGGGAGGGACTCGGAGTAGAGCCGCTGCTTCTCCACATCGAGAGGAGCCAGTTGAGGTGGCTCGGGCATCTGGTTAGGATGCCTCCTGGACGCCTCCCTGGTGAGGTGTTCCGGGCATGTCCCACCGGGAGGAGGCCCAGAGGAAGACCCAGGACACGCTGGAGGGACTATGTTTCTCGGCTGGCCTGGGAACGCCTTGGGATTCCCCCAGAGGAGCTGCTCCAAGTGGCTGGGGAGAGGGAAGTCTGGGCCTCCCTACTTAGGCTGCTGCCCCCGCGACCCGACCCCGGATAAGCAGAAGAAAATGGATGGATGGATGGATGGATGGATGGGACATGGAGATTAAAGCTGCTATCTGCGATTTCTGTATGACCAAAACAGAAAAATTTTGAACAGGGAAAGCCTTATGCTCCCTCCCCCTTGCTCTCTGGCTGACCTGCAACTCCGCCTCCTTAGCTCCTCCTCCTCCCAGCGCTGCAGGCTGGGACAGGCGGGGGATGAGCTGTGTGAAGCTGACACCCCACCCACATGAACAAAACTCTGTTTTTATTGGCTGGTTCAAAAAACTCTGTTTTTATTGGCTGGTTAACGGCTGGTCACTGTGGGTTTTTATAAATGCTTTTATTACCACCGGGAGACGCCAGAGGACTATAGTTTTTTCAGAGATTACTTGTCAAACATCTATCTATCATAAAATAGTGGCAGAGTGAAGAAATATGTTTAAAAAATAACTTACATACTGATCCTTTAAACTAGGAGCAAGTAAACAAGGAACATGGAGATTAAACTAGGAGCAGGATAAGGAATTAAACTAAACATGTAACTATTGGGGCAGGACTGGTTGACTAGGGAACAGACAAGGAAAGACCAGGAGAGGGCGACTAGTAACAACTAGGAGCAGGAGAGTAACACAAGGAGAACAGACAAGGAAAGACCAGGAGAGGGCGCCATCTTTACAAATAAAGGGTAAATGAATTTTTTTTGTTACATTGTCTTCTTTTAAGATTAGGCTTAAAGTGTCTGTGACATCATCTTTTAACTTTGCATATAGTCCTTGTGTTCACGTACAGAGCTTTAAATGGCCAGGCTCCTATGTATCTCTGTCACCTTTTAACTAAATACTCTGCTGCCCGTGACCTTCGATCACAGACCCAGAACTTCTTGGATGTTCCACGTACGCGGATGATAACTAAAGGGGACAGGGCCTTTCAGTCAGTGGCCCCCAGGCTTTGGAACAGTTTGCCCCTGCAGCTTCGTTTTGCTGACTCTGTTGAGGTTTTTAAAAAACAACTGAAAACACTTTTATTCGCTCAGGCTTTTATGTCATGATTTTATTGTATTTTTCATTGATTGATATTTGTAGTTTTTATGCTTGTTTTATTCTGTGTATACTTTTACCGTTAATTTTTATTGTACAGCGCTATGTGATTTTATGTCTGTGATAAGCGCTCTAGAAATAAACCTTTCTTACTTACTTACTAAACCTTACAACATCTTGTATCATTCAACTATGTTCATTTTAGCAAACAAAATGATATATTAATGAAAATTCCTTTCAAAGTGAATTTAAAATTAAAAACCGTGTTTCTTCTCGGGACATCCGACTACACGCGAACGTCTTTAGAATGTCTTTAGAACGCCCCTTTTACATATTCATGGCAGACAATAAATAAATCGACTACCGGTAATTTAGCAATCTAAGTTCAGATTTGAGCGATTTGTCTTCTATTTGGGAAGCAGAAAGTTAGATGAACAAGAAACAGCAGGTTCTAATTTAGGTCTGCACCCGTATTTATTTGAGTCTTACCTTTTCAGGAAGCGAGGGAGCTCCGACGAGGGGGCAGCTTTATTTATTCCATTGTTGACGAAGTATTTCATCTTTTGGGAAAGTGAAAAGGCTCACTTGTTCACTGATGATATTAGAACACCCAAATGCGACACAACATAACGACATTTTTCAAGTTATACAAAAAAAATAGGCGATCTGTCAGAGAATGTGTATGCGTTATCATGGCAAACGCAGACTGAGGTTCTTCATCCTACGTCACAGATGTTGCATTCGCGTGTAGTCGGATGTCCCGTGAAGAAACCCGGTTTTTAATTTTAAACTCACTTTGAAAGGAATTTTCATTAATCTATCATTTTGTTTGCTAAAACGAACATAGTTGAATGATACAAGATATTTATGTTGTGTCTCTATATGCAAAGTTAAAAGATGATGTCACAGACACTTTAATCAAAAAAGGCGTTCAATACAGGATCAACTGGACTTTATTTGTTGCAGAAAACGTTTCGACTTCTGTCCAGAAGTCTTTTTCAATTCTGAATGGAAGCTGTGAGAACGAGAAGTTTTATACAGGCTTACAAGTCACGCACCAACATATGAAATTGGAAACTGAAATAACACCACAAATTAACTAACATGCCCATTCTATTTAAATTGACAAAACGACACATCCCAGCTTAACAAAAGGGGGTTTGTAACACATACATGTAAATTGAAAGATCACACCTAACAGTAGGAGGTTCCCTTGAGGTCTCTGTTAGAAGACACAAAACTGTATGTAAATTGACAAACAACACCTCCCAAACAACAAAAGAGGCTGCTCAGAGAACTTTGTTAGTCTAATTTACAGACAAGGCATCCCTGCTCCCATCCGGTGTAAAACGTTTCGGAATCAAATCCAAAACTGAGTTATAGGTCTTAGACAGTTGAAATCTCAGACCTCCTCCTCTGTTAAGAGAAGGTTTTTCTCTCTTAACATACAACATGTCTACTTCCTCAGACGGCTGAGACGAGCTGGTCTGAGCAGCCCAGTTCTCACCTCCTTCTACAGGTGTGCAGTGGAGAGCGTCCTGTGCTCCAGCATCAACGTGTGGCATGGAGGCTGCACAGTTGAAGAGAGGAAAGCTCTGCAGAGAGTGGTGAAGGCTGCACAGAAGTCTGTTGGAGTCAGTCTCCCCACCATCACAGACATTTACACCTCCAGATGCAGGAAAAGAGCCACCTGCATCATGAAAGACCTCACTCATCCAGCACACTCACTCTTTGCCCCACTCCCCTCAGGACGGAGGTTGAGGAGCATCAAGTGTAGAACCACTAGACTGAGGAACAGCTTCTACCCTGAGGCTGTTAGACTCATGAATAAATAAAAATAAAATAAAAAAATAAACACTGCAAAATATCACATCATACTGATGCTGATCTGTTTTCTTGTTGCTGTATTCATCTGTGACCATCTGCTCATACAAACTCATGTTCGTGCTGCTGTTTATTCCCACTATATTAGGCTTAGTGTATTACTAGTTGATGCTTTTCTTAGTTAATTCTAGATGTTATTACTGTTTTTCTCTTTCATTGTTGTTGGATGTAACTGGGACCTCGTGTACATAATCTCGTTTTCATCTCATGTACCACATGCGGTGCAAATGACAATAAAGACTCTCTGACTCTGACTCTGACTCTCTGACTCTGACTCTGATACACAGCTTCCTTTACACCCCTCTCAAACCATCTGTGTTCTCGGTCCAAAATTTGAACATTCTGGTCCTCAAAGGAGTGTCCCTTGTCCGTGAGGTGAAGGTGAACAGCTGAGTTTTGTCCAGAGGAGGTTGCTCTCCTATGTTGAGACATTCTTTTGTGGATAGGTTGTTTCGTTTCTCCGATGTAACGGTCTGAGCAGACTTCGCTGCACTGGACTGCATAAACCACCCCACTCTGTTTGTGTGTGGGGGTTCTGTCCTTCGGATGCACCAGCCTCTGTCTGAGAGTCCGGCTGGGTTTGAAGTGTACTGGGATGTTGTGTTTGTTGAAAATCCTTCTGAAATTCTCTGAGACTCCAGCAAGACACTTTAAGTTTTTTTGTTTTGATCAATCCTATAGTTAGGGTTGGCTTGGGTTTTCTGAGCTATCCCTTAGTTCTGCTGCTATAGGCTTAGACTGCTGGAGGACAAACTGACCACATTTGTTCACTCTGCTCCTGTCTTTACTTCTTCTATTCTTCCTGTTTGTATTTGTAATTATTTCTATCACTGATATGCGTTTTTGGTCTTCTTTCAATAGGGGGTACATCTGGACCTGCCATTCTGTGTTTGTATGTCTCCTTCCTGTCCTTTCAAACCCCAGCTGGTTGAGGCAGATGAATGCAAATCCTGAGCTTGGTTCTGCTGCAGGTTTCTTCCTGCTAAAAGGGAGTTTTTACTTTCCACTGTCTCCTTTGTGCTTGCTCAGGATGGGAGATTGTGACAAACTGAAGATTCAATGCAATCTGCTTGTTTCCTTCCTTAGATAGAGAACTTTTACTAATTGGCTTTCATGTAGATTGTATGTGAATGTTTCTGTTCAATGCCTTGAGAAGACTTCTGTTGTGATTTGGCACTATATACTTTGTAAATAAACTGAGCTGAATTGTATTGAATTGAACTGAGTCCTGGACACACCTAAATCATGCAGAACAGTGTTTCTCATGGGGAACTTTAGCAGCAGTCTGACACTGAAATTTTTATGCTCATATCTCCGAACAGTTGGTTTGATACCATTACCATGTTTTAATTTGTATTTTGGGTTAGTGAAGTTATTATTCCGTTGTTCTAGTACTGACCAAATTAAATGTGTAAAGTTACAACTGTTAGGCACATTACTGCTGGTAGAATTTTTTTCTCTCTCCCAGAAACAAGAATAAATCTTAAAGCCTTATCCTAAAAATTTAGAAGCAATTTAAAAAAATCTGTACACAACTCTGCACGTTGTCTGGAGTGATTCATGTGCAATCAGTAATCAGTATTAGCAGTAATTATTACTGCAGGAGAGAGCATGAAGCTTCTTAGTTATTGCTTTACATCCTTGCTAATCCATCCATCCATCCATCCATCCATCCATCCATCCATCCATCCATCCATCACTTCAACACTTGCTCTTCAAGGGCGGGCATCTGCTCTCGGTCTCTGCTATGCTTTTGCGTTGTCTTGTCTATGAAACTGTCTGAGAGCCTCTCTTCTACAAAATCTTCCAAATCAGAACTATGGACTTGGATTTGGTCAGTTGGTCCCTCAACACAACTGATAACATTTCTTCAACAAGAAGACAGGCTGTAGGCGAGCCGATTTGCCCTGTTGGCATGCACACAGCTGGATATCTCATCGACTTGGAAGACTTGATGATGTGTCTATCTCTGCTGTCATCTGTGGATCTTAAGGACGCATATTTAATTGGATTTATGATGTTCCTGCTTTTTGGATTTGGCTGGTTCCTGGTCTATCAACACACAAGGAAGACGTCGGCGGCAAATCTGGACCTGGTCAGGCTGCCTGCCTTACATGATGGCTTGGTTCATGTCTCGAGAATCCAGACTTTTGGCTGAATGGATTAGATCTCAGGGATTTTTCTCAGGCACGTTCCATTGGTATGGTCATTTTAATTTGGACATTTCAAAAGCGAGTGGACCGACACAGACTGAAGGTAGATGTCATTAAAGTTCTGCCTGTCCCCAAAACAATCGTGTTTATCTGAAATTCGGCTCACTGGCTGGCCTTGACAGGCCGTCTTATCTCAACACGCCTGTAGAAGTTTTGTAAATCTGATGCTCTAACCCAGGGGTGCTCACAATTTTTCAGCATGCGAGCTACTTATAAAACAACAAAGTCAAAATGATCTACCCAATACAAAAATGCAAAACATATAATTATCTTCAAATGTATCAAGGATTCTTTTTATGTACAATGTACGTTGACCCCCTATGATGAGTAAAATAAATGGACAAAATGTTCCCTCGCCCGGACGCGGGTCACCGGGGCCCCACTCTGGAGCCAGGCCCGGAGGTGGGGCACGTTGGCGAGCGCCTGGTGGCCGGGCTTTTACCCATGGAGCTCGGCCGGGCACAGCCCGAAGAGGAGACGTGGGTCCCCCTTCCCATGGGCTCACCACCTATGGGAGGGGCCAAAGGGGTCGGGTGCAATGTGGGATGGGTGGTGGCCGAGGGCGGGGACCCTGGCGGTCTGATCCTCGGCTACAGAAGCTGGCCATTGGGACATGGAATGTCACCTCTCTGGTGGGGAAGGAGCCTGAGCTAGTGTGTGAGGTTGAGAAGTTCCGGCTAGAAATAGTCGGACTCACCTCAACACATGGCTCTGGAACCAGTTTCCTTGAGAGGGGTTGGACACTCTTCCACTCTGGAGTTGCCCCTGGTGAGAGGCGCCGAGCAGGAGTGGGCATACTTGTTGCCCCCCATCTTGGTGCCTGTACGTTGGGGTTCACCCCGGTGAACGAGAGGGTAGCCTCCCTTCGCCTACGTGTGGGGGGACGGGCTCTGACTGTTGTTTGTGCCTATGCGCCAAACGGCAGCGCAGATTACCCACCCTTTTTGGAGTCCTTGGAGGGGGTATTGGAGAGTGCGCCTCCTGGGGACTCCCTTGTTCTGCTGGGGGACTTCAACGCTCACGTGGGCAATGACAGTGAGACCTGGAGGGGTGTGGTTGGGAGGAACGGCCCCCCTGATCTGAACCCGAGTGGTGTTTTGTTGTTGGACTTCTGTGCTCGTCATGGATTGTCCATAACGAACACCATGTTCAGGCATAAGGGTGTACATATGTGCTCTTGGCACCAGGACACCCTAGGTCGCAGTTCGATGATCGACTTTGTTGTCGTCTCATCTGATCTGCGGCCGCATGTCCTGGACACTCGGGTGAAGAGAGGGGCGGAGCTGTCAACTGACCACTACCTGGTGGTGAGTTGGCTCCGATGGTGGGGGAGGATGCCGGTCAGACCTGGCAGACCCAAACGTATTGTGAGGGTCTGCTGGGAACATCTGGCAGAGTCTCCCGTAAGACGGAGCTTTAACTCCCACCTCCGGGAGAGCTTTGAACACGTTCCGAGGGAGGCGGGGGACATTGAGCCCGAGTGGGCCATGTTCCGCGCCTCTATTGTCGAGGCAGCTTATCAGAGTTGTGGCCGCAAGGTTGTTGGTGCCTGTCGTGGTGGCAACCCTCGAACCCGGTGGTGGACACCGGCGGTGAGGGATGCTGTCAGGCTGAAGAAGGAGTCCTATTGGGCCTTTTTGGCCTGTGGGACCCCGGAAGCAGCAGATAGGTACCGGCAGTCCAAGCGGCATGCGGCTCGGGTGGTTGCTGAGGCAAAAACTCGGGCGTGGGAGGAGTTCGGAGAGGCCATGGAGAATGACTTCCGTACGGCTTCGAGGCGATTCTGGTCCACCATCCGGCGTCTCAGGGGGGGAAAGCGGTACGCGACCAACACCATTTATGGTGGGGATGGCGTGCTGTTGACCTCAACTCGGGATGTTGTGAGTCGGTGGGCGGAATACTTCGAAGACCTCCTCAATCCTACTGGCACGTCTTCCACTGAGGAAGCGGAGCCTGGGGACTTTGGGTCGGGCTCTCCAATCTCTGGTGCTGAGGTCACCGAGGTGGTTAAAAAGCTCTGCGGTGGCAGGGCTCCGGGGGTGGATGAGATTCGCCCTGAGTTCCTTAGGGCTCTGGATGTTGTGGGGTTGTGTTGGCTTACGCGACTCTGCAATATTGCGTGGACATCGGGGGCAGTTCCCTTGGATTGGCAGACTGGGGTGGTGGTTCCCCTATTCAAAAAGGGGGACCGTAGGGTGTGTTCCAACTATAGGGGGATCACACTCTTAAGCCTCCCTGGTAAGGTCTATTCAGGGGTTCTGGAGAGGAGGGTCCGTCGGATAGTCGAACATCGGATTCAGGAGGAGCAGTGTGGTTTTCGTGCTGGTCGTGGAACACTGGACCAGCTCTACACCCTCAGCAGCGTCCAACCAGTTTACATGTGCTTTGTGGACTTGGAGAAGGCATTCGACCACGTCCCTCTGGGGGTTCTGTGGGGGGTACTCCGGGAGTATGGGGTACCAGGCCCATTGATATGGGCTGTTAGGTCCCTGTACGACCGGTGTCAGAGCTTGGTCCGCATTGCCGGCAGTAAGTCAGGCTCGTTTCCAGTGAGAGTTGGACTCCGCCAAGGTTGCCCTTTGTCACCGATTCTGTTCATAACTTTTATGGACAGAATTTCTAGGCGCAGCCAAGGTGTTGAGAGGATCCGTTTTGGTGGCCTTAGAATCACTTCTCTGTTTTTTGCAGATGATGTGGTCCTATTGGCTTCATCAGATCGTGATCTACAGCTTTCGCTGGAGCGGTTTGCAGCCGAGTGTGATGCGGCCGGGATGAGGATCAGTTCCTCCAAATCCGAGGCCATGGTCTTGAGCCGGAAAAGGGTAGCATGCCCTCTCCGGGTCGGGGAGGAGGTCCTGCCCCAAGTGGAGGAGTTTAAGTATCTCGGGGTCTTGTTCACGAATGAGGGAAAACTGGAGCGTGAGATCGATAGGCGGATAGGTGCAGCATCCGCAGTGAAGCGGGCGCTGTACCGGTCTGTCGTGGTGAAGAGAGAGCTGAGTCGAAAGGCAAAGCTCTCAATTTACCGATCGATCTACGTTCCCACCCTCATCTATGGTCATGAGCTTTGGGTTGTGACCGAAAGAACGAGATCTCGGATACAAGCGGCTGAAATGAGTTTTCTCCGCAGGGTGTCTGGACTCTCCCTTAGAGATAGGGTGAGAAGCTCAGTCA
Organism: Garcialebias charrua; assembly: GCA_038048925.1. Taxonomy (NCBI): domain Eukaryota; kingdom Metazoa; phylum Chordata; class Actinopteri; order Cyprinodontiformes; family Rivulidae; genus Garcialebias; species Garcialebias charrua. Next base: position 35,071 of record JBBPBX010028003.1, read on the forward strand.
TCCGGGAGGGACTCGGAGTAGAGCCGCTGCTTCTCCACATCGAGAGGAGCCAGTTGAGGTGGCTCGGGCATCTGGTTAGGATGCCTCCTGGACGCCTCCCTGGTGAGGTGTTCCGGGCATGTCCCACCGGGAGGAGACCCAGAGGAAGACCCAGGACACGCTGGAGGGACTATGTTTCTCGGCTGGCCTGGGAACACCTTGGGATTCCCCCAGAGGAGCTGCTCCAAGTGGCTGGGGAGAGGGAAGTCTGGGCCTCCCTACTTAGGCTGCTACCCCCGCGACCCGACCCCGGATAAGCGAAAGAAAATGGATGGATGGATGGAAGTAAACACTTGATTCAGTAACTATGTTAGAGTTAACGGGACAGCAAGAAGTAGCCTGACCAACAGCTCTCCTTCTGTGAATAGAGCACGGTCAGCTTCTCTCATGCATCCTAACATCCCCCAAACCAGTCGACAACTGCTGGCACTAACAAAGTGCTAAGCTAGTACAATTCATTTCAGTTTATTTATATAGTGCCAAGTCACAACAGAAGTCGTCTTAGGGCACTGAACAGAAACATTTATATTTAAAAAATAATAATTTAGCGTTATTATTATTATTATTATTTTTCATTTATAGATGGCCTCCCTTCTTACCTTATTGCCATCCTCTCACACCGATATGTATTTTTTTAATAGAGAGAAAGAAAAGATAGAAAGTAAGACAACAAAACAACAATTATCCACAAAAAGAGCACAAGGCAAACACACCCAACCTCTGTCCGCAATCCTGCAAAGCACATGACAGAACACAGCAACGAAACATACATGCATAAAGACTAATAATATTCATGACCTTGCAGTAGATTTCTATAAATACACATACCCATACCTACAAATATATATACAGTATACATACATATACATTTATATTCATTCATATACCCATCTACATATCTGCATATATCTACATATACATCCCTGCATCCATTTGTGTGTGGTTGTGAGCATGCATAAGTGAATAAGGTTCCTCCAATAGAACATTTAGTAGCGACTGTGAAGCATCAGAGATCCGTCCCCCCAAAGCCCGAGGCAGACGAAGGGGCGATCAAAGCCCAAGACCCCAGGAAGGACCCCGAGCCCAGAGTCCCCAGGGCCACCCGAACAGGACGAGCCACTCGCCCACTCCCCAGATCCGACCAAGGGGAAGAACCGGACGAGCCCCACCAGCGACCACATACAATGACCCCGGGGGGGCCAACAGCGACAAGCCCACAGGCCCCCGCCGGAGCCCGCTGCACTGACGTAGCCCCAGGCCCGGGCACCGAGGCCAGGGGACGCCCACCCCTCAGGCCCAGACCCGATAGGACCAGAGGACCCGAGCCCCATCAGGCAGCCACCAGGCCGAGCCGACACACGCCCAAGCGCCCAACCCCTGAAAGCGATAGCAAGGGCCCCCAGCCCGCCCGCAGGCAAAAGGACACCCCACTAGGGGGCCACGCGGTAGGAGCGCAACATCAAGTAGCCTTAGATGTAACAGAGAGGGGCAGTCCAAATCCCAGCCTGACAATTAGGCATTCATACACAGACACACTCACTCAGACCCACCCTCATCCTCATTCACACAAAGACAAACAATAACGACACGTTCCATTCATAATCCTGATGCACACTCTATACCCCCTAGGTCCAAGACTGTACCTGCCCCCTACATGGGGGAGCCCGTACCCAAACCCAGGAGGTAGGCCCATTCATTCTGGGGTGGAGAGTAGCCGACATCCAAGAATCAGCCCAACCCTCTCCCTGCCGACAGGACAGGACACCCGAGC
>JBBPBX010028004.1:0-36880 GCA_038048925.1 Garcialebias charrua
TTAATGTAAAATCCCAATCATAAGCCCACCTTAAAAACCACATAAATGCATGACACATAGAACCAGAGTGGCACGGACTGGAAACCAACCAGCCTCCAACCATCGATGTGGGGACCTGCAGCTCCAACGCTTGGTCTTCAACCTTCATCCAAGGGCCGCCTCCTCTGCGTCAATCGAGGGATCCCCTCTACATGCTGATTATGAAAACAATTGTTGCTGATCATTCAACAAAACTAATCGTTGGGGATTTACTGCTGTGGAATTACCGCTGTGGATTATAAGACTTTGCTTTCCAAGGGATCACAGACTTTGTTTTCCAAGAGTTAACAGACTTTGTTTTCCAAAGGATTAAAAGCTTTTCGCAATGGGATTACCTACGAACAGTATGGAATTTCCAAAAACTTTATGGGATTATAATTTTTGATTTTTTTTTTTTCCACTTGCTGGATTACTTCAAGATCAAAGACAGTTCAAGGTTTCCTTTCGTGTTGGACCCCATCCCCAAGGACTGGCGATGGCTTCCAAAAGGGGGGAGATGTAGTGGACCTACCCAGGGTCAAATTAAGGTTTTTGAACTGTCCAGTGATGACCTTTACTGACCTCTCAGTAAAGCAAGACATTTACTACAAAATTATTCATTTAGCTATAATCTGATAACATAGTCACCAATAAGAGACTATTTCTATCTTTGATTTTAGGCTGATGTGATCAAATGAATAATTTTATTTGTAAGAGCATCAGTACATTTTAATGTCAGATAAATCAAATACTCTGCTTAATTCAAAATGTTGTACATGGAGGATTTCTCCTCTCCTCTCGAACTTGCATGTGAAGATAAAAGGAACACTTTATCTCATTCATTTTAGCTTGAGCTCAGGACAATCTAGACATCCAGAGACTTTTGTTTTTGTCCTATTTAATAATCAAGCTATTATCATTAATAGGTCCCATATGTAATGCTTAATGACGTTGTTTTAATCAAACCAACAGTATTTTGTTAAAGTGTTAAAGCAAAGGAATCAGTTTTATGATAAAATGCTGACATCTGAAACTAACACTTTATCTTTCTGACAAACTAATCTTTTGACCCCCTTTCAACATGTTGATGTCATCCTCACATCAACTTATGATGCCATTCGGCCAATCAGAAAGAACACATTTTCTGGGTCACGTCTCAGTTAAAACCTTCACATTTTACTTTCTCAAAGAAGTCTGCTGGAGTAAGCCTCAAACCATGGTCTTCTCCAAAGAACTGATGATCGTCTAGTCACACGCTAAGGACACGTCATTCAGTTAAAGACTTATAACATGCCAAGTTATAAGCCATCTTCAACAGCTGAAAAGCTCTCTTTTATTGACATTCCTTTAAGGAACGTCTTATCTTGAACAACAGCACCAGGAGCTGCCGTTACTTCGGTTCGAGTCAAGGCGCACGTCTGGAGACGCTGAGAATGGTAAACGAACTGACCAAACTGGACCGAGGGAGACTGACCATCTTCACGAGGTAACAAGTCGTCAAATGCTTTGCCAAGGGTACCAACGTGTAGCTTTAATCGGCCGGAGAACTGCCATGTTTCTGGTTAAACACATCAAGATAACTCCCTAAAACTCTTAACTTTTCTTCCTCCATAAATCTTTCCTATTTCTTTTCCCTCTCAACCTAAGCTGGAAACTATATTTTTTAAGTTAAAGAGCCCACAGACTAAATATGCTTAACATCTAATATTTATGTCTGTTGTGTTAAATTTAAGTGTGCTGACGTATTTGAATTGAAAGAAAGTGAAATCATGTCAATCAAGTGTAATGGTGTTAATTTAGTTGATTTATTTTAAATAAATGATAGTGTCTCTTTGACATATCAAACTAAGTTAACGTCTTTGTCACTTAATGGCTTTGTGTATTTATCCATCATAAAGATCACAGAAATATTGGGTAAACTGAAAAAGAACAGAATCCGTGAACATTTACTATTCAATCTGAATAAGTAGATTAATTAAGATAAAAAGGAGATCAGTATTAATATTGACCTCCTTCATAATTCTTACACTACCTTATGGCAATTTAATTTAGATTGTGTTTACCTTTTCAGGTCTTGGAGGAGTTTAAGGCTATTTTAAGCCACAAGAATTGCTACGGTCTAAAGTGATTTATCTGTCTTTCTGTAGAAAGTGACTATAATCAGAGTAAATGGGTAGCTAATGACACTTTAAACCTCATCCAGGTTCAATAAAATGTTTTGCAATATGCAGTGGTGAGCACAGCTAACCAAAAAGTTAGCTTCACTAACCCATATTCCACTAACTAAACTATTAGTTTCTCTAAAGCCAAACAGGTTTTAAATTTTTTTTTGCGGAAGCCAGTGCTAAATGGCTAACCGCTTAGACAACTGTTACTCAATTTGCGTCACATGTCTTTGTCTCGTTCCAGTTGAATTTCTTGTCACATGTACATGTATTAAGTCAATAGCATGCCAAACAGCCTTTGAAACACGCCCACAATGGAGAGGAACAAGTTTGTGGATTTTGTTAGACAAAGTTGGTCAAACTTAATTTAGTGGACGCTAATTCTGCTAAACATATCCGAAGTTAGCAGAAACGCTAATCCGCTAAACAAAAACTTTGTTCCACCATTAATGAATGTGCAAAACTGTACCCTCCACTGGTAATATGTTTCTCATTCACTCTTTCACATTTACATCCAAACAGGGTTTCCAGTAATAATGATCTTTATAGAAAACAAAAAATAATAGTCTTGGTATGTAGAAGGATGGACATTTCTTCCTGTATGCCTCACTGTAAGGGATACATTCCCAACACAATCCTGAGCATGCATCAGGGTAAATTCAAGTATTCTTTGTGTACCATTGCACAAACATGCAATCAACTAGAGAATGGAACAGGAACGAAGGAGATATCATGCAGAAGAGAGCACAATTACTGGCTGCATTGCATCCACAAAATTTATTTTATTTTTATTTACTTTTTTCAGAAACGTTGGAACACATGAGGAACAAATCCAGCACTATCACCATTTCACTTTCTGAAATGTTCTGAAGTTGTGTGACAAAATTTTGGAAGAAAAAAAATCTCAGAACTGGACCTTGGCTTTGAATATTTGATCCATTTGTTTATCCAAAAAATGACAGTCTGACCCCCATGGTCAGTTTAGACTCCTCTGGTTATTCTGTGAAATGTCTTTTTGCATCTTGTGGATAAATACACCCACCTGCCATTTGTTAGATACACATGTTCAAGCACTTGTTAACACAAATGTATCTAATCAGCCAAACATACAGCAGCAACACAGTCTGTTTGTCTGAACATGGTGAAAATGACTTGTTGAAAATAGAGAATCAAAAGAAAGAAAGAGTACGGTACTTAAAACTTGGAATATGGCATGGTTAGCACTTGACGGGCTGAGGATTTCAGAAACTGCTGATCTACTAGTATTTTTACATTCAACCATCCCTCGGGTTCATAGAAAATGGTCTAGTGTCAGATTACATACACAACCTGGCAAACCCAAGTCGATCAAGTAAGTAAGCGGTGGTGGTGGTGGTGGTGGTGGTGGTGGTGACGGTGACGATGACGATCCGATCAGTCGTATCCGACTTTCAGTCATTTTATGAATCTTCATACTCCACGCCTTCCTGTCTTTCACCAATTCTTTCAAATCTGCAATTGGCATAGTCATTGTTGTCATGATAGTGTCGAGCCATCTTGTTCTTTGGCGGCCTTGTCTTCTTTTCCCACTGACTTTTCCCAGCATCACTGACGTTTCTAAAGAATCAGCGCGCATCACATGGCCAAAATATGAGAGCTGCTGTTTGGTGATTTTGCCCAATAATGACATTTTCGGTTTGACGCGGTCCAAAACTGCCTTGTTCTTCATCATGGCAGTCCAAGGTATTCTTAGCATTCTCCTCCAACACCAAAGTTCGAATGCTTCGACTTTTCTTTTCTCTTCTTTTCTAAGCGTCCAACTTTCGCAACCATACATCATTATAGGGAAGACAATTGCGTTGACCAATCTGACTTTTGTTGCAATGCACATCCCATCTACAATTCACAGCTTAAAAGCTCTTCATCTGAGCCTCCGCACCTCCTCACATGACCCCGGCTTTTTCCAAACATAACCATACATGTATCTGTATGTCAAGAGGAGCCTCATGTACATCTCAAACCACAGAAAGAAAAAGAAGTACTAGTGACAATCTTACAGGACAGGCATTTTACCAGCCACAATGCCAACAGTCAAAAGCTTTTATTTGGACTCAGAATCAGACATGAGCAGCAGCGGGCCTGCTCGGAGGAATCACCCAGAGTTTTGCCTTTTTGCTGAGCTGCTTATCATTGCAAGCTGCCCTATTTGGCAGGGCAGAGTGGGCCATTGGCTGAGCATATGGAGAAATGAAGCCTGCATAACCACATCACCATCTGGGTAAACAGAAACTATGTAGGTGTATCACCATCTGCTGTCTGATAGCATCTACACAGGCATTTGTGCAGTTTTTTTTTTTTTTTTTGCATATCGGCCTCCAATAGTGGCTGATCACCACCACCATGAAAAAAAATTAATCAAATGTGCTCTGATCCTTTTTGGAAGATGCGATCCTCCAACTTAACCCAGATAATATCTTTCTAGCTTGAGATTGCATACATTGATGTATTGATTACCTAAAATAGCACTCATGCTTGTTGCATTATTGATGAAGCCTGAAGAGCCTCAAAAAGGCTTCAGATTACAAAACATTCAGTTTGTTGAGCTAGTCAAAGAAATGCATTTCACTGTGGTCATTTTATATGAAAATGCATTTGTATGTCCCAACTACAGCTATTGGTTTACATACCAACCAACAATTTATATTCAAATGATAATTTTAGGCAAACAAAATTGGATTTCAAACTTTAAAAAAAAAAGAAACCAAGAAAGGGAGGATTATAGTTTAAAAAGTATTGCATTTTCTAATAAGCTTAAATTCAATCAGTGGTGCTGTCTTAGCATATTCTTGTGGCATACACTGCAAAAAAAACCTTGAGCATTAAAGACGGGAAGAGATTCTTGCAGTGCAAAATCCTTACATCATCTGCTGATGAGAGCATCAGCAGCATTTTCTTAAAGGGGACCACGCGTGCAAAATTCACTTTTTAATGTTTTTTTTACTCAACTTTGGGTATGTACTTCATAAAAAAACAGTCCTAAGGCCAAAGAAATGCACCCAGTGGTTTATTTACTCTAAGTAGATTTATTTGTCTGTGATAAAAACGGTTCGTTTCTCACTTCCTGCGGTTTGTGACGTCACAAACCGCAGCCACAACCCACCCCAACCTGAGTCCAGCCCCTCACCTAGCAACCCCTGGTTAGGCTCAACCCACTTCTGTATTAAACACATGACTGTTGTTTTTCATGATTTCATCTCATCTTTTGTTTATATGTTCTTAATTTCATGTGTACAGCACTTTGTTGCAGCTGTGGTTTTTTAAATGGCTTTATAAATAAAGTATAATTGTTATTTTTATGTTTTAGTTCAATTTTTAGTGTATTTGCGATCGCTCCCAACGTGCAGTCGGCAGAAAGAAAACGAGCAGAACGGGACCCTCTTCTGGCGGATGGAGCGGAGCTTCAACTGTACAGCCTCGCTGCAGCCTCGCAGCAGCCTCGCAGCAGCCTCGCAGCAGCCTCGCAGCAGCGAGGACCTTCTCCTTACGGATTAATTTACGGGAGACACTTGGTGAACTTTGTGTGTGTCTTGACTGGAACAGCGATAACTCCCAAAATCGCCGCGTGCAACGAGCGGAGCTGGCGAACACCGGAAGAGGAACAAGCTAACATTAGCATCGGATTCGGGTGGTCTAATGCTAAAAGGAGCAGCAAATTGCGGCGCGCTCAGACGGGTTTCGGTAAGTTATCTTAAGCTAGCACTAACAGTAAGTCAAATGAGTAATAAAAAAGAGCTAATTTTAAAACAACAACACATTACAGATACTGGCTGTTACAGAGGGCGTAAACAGATCGTTGAAGGGCGTGGACTTCAGAACTCAGTATCAGAAACCGGTCGTTCAAAACGAAAGTTAAAAATGGCAGAATTAAAAAGGGTATAATTAATTATCTAAGAATTATTTTGTGTATTAAAATGAATTAATATTGTCAAGCTAGCACACAGACATAACGTAAAAAATTTAAAGACCTATATGTGGTCCCCTTTAATAAACACCAGGGGGTCTAAGAATCTTCTTCGCACATGTTCTAACAGCGAAGGTAACAACAAAAGCTACCACAGCCACATCTGACTCCTCACCAGGTCAGCAGGTTACCTTATGGCTACCAAAACTAATAGAGCAGATAAATACAGACATTACTTTGGTCCTTTCTGTGTCCATTTTAGAGTAATTTCAATTGTTTGATGTGTGAGGAGCTGCTCTGTAGGTCACTTTAAAAGGTCCACCGACATGATTTTTTTACTATTCATAAAATTGCTCAAAATATATATATCTTTTATCATTTAAATATGTTTGTTTTTGCAAACAAAATGATAAATCACTTTAATTTTGCTTTAAAAGTGATTTTGAACTTCAAGCCGTGTTTAATCATGGGAAATCCGATTACACGCGAACGCACCATCTGTGACGTAGTGAGAGGCAGAGGGCTCTGGTCTCTTTAATAGCGGACAATTTAAAACCCGACAAATTTAGCAATCTATGTGAAGATTTGAGCTATTTGTCTTCATTTTGGGAAGCAGAAAATAGTTTGGGTGATGGAACAAGAAACAACAGGATCTAATTTAGGTCTGATGCTGTATCAGACTTACCTTCATGTCGAGCTGCTCATACCCGCGCACTGTGACAAGCCCAGAGCTCTGCCCGGTGTTACGTCACAGATGGTGCGTTCGCGTGTAATCGGATTTCCCATGATTAAACACGGCTTGAAGTTCAAAATCACTTTTAAAGCAAAATTAAAGTGATTTATCATTTTGTTTGCAAAAACGAACATATTTAAATGATAAAAGATATATACAGTATATTTTGAGCAATTTTATGAAAATTAAAAAATCATGTCAGTGGGGCTTTAAGGCCATTCCAAAAGCATGCTCTCCCCAGACGCTTTAAATGTATTTATGCTATATGGGTTCAAAATAAACGTCCTCAAACTACTGTATTACAAAATTCTTCTAAACAACAGCTTTGATAAGTTATTTAACACAGCGTAAACTGGTTTAAAAAGGAAGCCTAATTTTACAAAGTAGAATAAATCTCAGTTTCTGCTTACAAGCTGCACTGTATAATAAAAATATTGATATTGTAATATCAGTTTGCTCAATATCAATACAAAAAGGATTACAAAAAAAATCAGACAACTGAATGCAAAAATACAAATACAGTATAGAAAGCTGGCTATCAGATGCACCCCAACTCCATTAAAATTTTCACAGCCTGCTCATAGGGTTGTGAACATTATAATGACAGAATATGAGAATTTCTTGCAACTAGCCAAGACAAAATTCACAAAACACTCTTCTAGACAAAAAGCAATAATGTATCTATCTAAATGGGTTCTTATGAACAAAAATCTACGCTAAAAAACAAAAAAGCTGCCCTTAAACACACCACAAAGATCTGCAGTGTCTTGCAAAAGCAAGCACAGCCAGAGGAAAACAGATAACAGATAAGTACGGTTCTGCAGAAATTTAGGGAAGATTCAAAGTCATGCACCCAAGTGTGACAGAGGTGTTTAATCCAGCACAAAATCTGTGATCACAGAGACCCTCATTGTCCTAGAAGCAGACAGCAATGTTTTTGAATAAAGCTGAAGTTAAAATGAGCCAAACCAGAGATCCATGCAGAGCACCAGTCCAGCTTCACCAGAAGAGAAAGGAGGAAAACAAACACTTCATTAAACTGGTTTGAAAAAATAAGTCCTAAATATATTACTTTACTAATTTTATCTCAAACTGAGCACTGTAGATTAATCGGAGTGCTGTATTTTAACTGAACAACAGCTTTCTCATAAGAGTGAAAACAATTTAATGTACTGGTAAATCAAAATAAGTTATGGAGTTGCCATTCTTGAGCAATGTTCATTCAGCTAATTTTGTTGACTTTAAATATACATTGAAAATATAGAATAACTTCATTAACACTTTTATTTTAATGTGGACTTTACTAAATAAAATAGGTGTGTTCAATAAAAGGAGAATACTTGGTTGTTAACTGATATATATTTTATGTAAAAACTGCTTTTTTTAAAATTAAAAATGATAAATATTTTTATCAAGTTTGCCCATCACATCCTTGTTTGCTTGCTGAAATTGTTGCGTAATATTTTTGTTGACAAAACGAAAAAATTTAAAAAAAAAAATAAACTCATACATAACACATTTAAATTCGTTTATCAAACCTAAAAAGGAAGATTTTTTTTTTTCTTTTTACAGCTAAATCCACAGTTTCATGAATGGTATGCTATGAATGCATCACTATGTATTCTGTAGTGTGCAAATGTAACATCAATTTAAAATTAATTGTTTCCCTTTCAGTTTTCCTTTAAAGTGTTTACCAAAAGACGCGTCAAACGAAAACACTTGTTTGGAAAAAAATAAACTCAGTCATCCAAGTTTCGAGACTTGCGCACTGTCCAAGTTGGTCACCTGCAAGGTCAAGGACGTTAATTTTTGCGATTATGCAGCATGCAGTAACTACAGTAGCCTGAAAAGAAAACCCTTCAGGGTCAATTAAGCCAATTAATGAGCTGTGTAATCTGTTCCAGGTTGTTCATCACACAGAAGAATACACAGCTCCTTCAACTGAGTGATTAACTATTCAAGTTAAGAAGATCACCTGGCCTCAAAACCTGCAGGAGCACCTGACAGGGATACTGACATTTTAGGCCATCTGAACCCCAACAAAGCTTACTTTATTGCTATTTTACATTTCCAGCTGTTTTTTTAGCAGAACCATTAACTACTGATGTTTGGCCAAATCATTTTGGATCTATAGACATAAAAAGAGAAAAGGCACTAGTAAAAAAAGATGAAAGTTTATTCAATCTGTAAGCTTCGTGAAACTAAAATATCAAATCACAGATCCTCTGTGGTGAATGGAAAAGGGGCCACAACTGACTGTTTCTTTTACAGTAACAGAAAATCTTACAAAAAATCTTGAGCGAAGTCTTAAATAAATTAAAATCCAAGCAAGAACGGAAACAAATGAATTCATTGTTGACAGCAACTTGCTTGTCAAATATGCTCAATTTTGAAGGCAAACATAAAAGGCTACGATACATCGGCTGCTCGTGGCTTCAAACAATAGTCAGGCAACATCAGCCCACGACTTTCACTCTGCTTTATGTCTGGTGTGACTCCAAACACTTGTCTGGTGCCGCATAATAGATGACTGACAGTTTACTCTTCACTCCGACATAAACAAAAACCCTGTCGTTCACTGGACTCACCTCGTTCAGCGTCACGGCATTTTGCTTCCGTTTTTGTTTTTTTGCTTTTAAGGAAAAGAACACTTTCTCATTAATACCACATGAATGAAATATATATTTTGACAAAAGATTGGGCAGTCTCATGTTATATGCAAAACTTGCTTAAATATTATTGTCATAATGAGTTTGCAAAAGCATTGCCTTCAAATTTATCAGCTCAGATTCAGTCCAAACTTGCAAGGTCTCATCGGACTTATCAAAAAATAACCATGCCCTGGATTTATTTACCGCACTGCATGTGAGGACATGGCGACAGCCTTGTGTATCTTACAAGCCAACGAGGGTTCTTTAAAGTCAAAATACCAGAGTCATACCTAACCCAAGGTCACAATTTTAAGGTCTCTGCAAGAAGACTGAATCCACGATAAATTCTGCAATGACAAAAAATTATTCATGTGTTACTCTGCAGCACGGTGGCACAACTAGTAGAGCTGCTGCCTCTCAGCGAGAAGGTTGCCGGTTCAAATCCCGGTCCGGGGCCTTTCTGGGTGGAGTTTGCATGTTCTCCCCGTGCATGCGTGGGTTTCCTCCGGGTACTCCGGTTTCCTCCCACAGACCAAAAAACATGCTTGTTAGGCTGATTGGTGACTCTAAATTGACCCTAGGTGTGAGTGTGAGAGTGGATGGTTGTTTGGTGTGAGTGAGACAGGTCCCTCTTGTAAATGAGTCCCCGTGACTCAACGAGGCTAGCCTGTATAAATAAAGGTTGAATGAATGAATGCACCATTAAGATGGGAATATTTTAACGATAGCCCTCTGTTTCATCTATTTGATACGTTTCCATTTGATTCTGTATTTTCCTCTTAAGTTTTGTGTAAATGTCATGAGAATCACTCGCTAACAAATCAGCTCCGCGCTACAATGACAAAAACTTTGTGGTCACACAACTTGACTATCAAAACTACCTAAAAACAACAAGGCTGTGGCACAGTTTTGAAACGATTACTGTACTTCCATTTTCATGCTGACACACCTATGATGCATGTTGTTTTCAGGGTGTAGTATTATTGTTATCAATATTATTGTCTGTGTAGTAGAGATGTACCTAATTATAAAGCTGATATGAACAGATTTACCTGTCCTACACTGCTCTGAGGAGTGTCAGATTGAGCTTTGCTGGACTTTTATTGACAGAAGTGATGCAGGAGATTAGTTTAGGTGTAGAAATCTACAACATAGTTGCAACAGGAGCTGCTCTGCTGTTTATTCCATATGGGGAATGTGATAAATTAACAGTTTTACAAACTACCCCATTTAAATTTAAATTAGCTGCTGTATAGATAAGCGTTGTCATATACTGTATGTCATTGGTCCTTGCTGTCAAAGCCCATGAAACAAGTTTGGCACGTGAAGCAGTGCCTTTTCTAGCTAGTGTGAGGACATCCCTTGTAAATCCTGTTACACCAGCTTGTCTGTCAGGTGGCTTTCAGAACCTTAAATAACGACGTAAGGCTCGACTTTTTGGTGCTTGAGCTAGCATTGCCTGTATACTCTTACACTGCAGTTCAGGAAATGTAATAAAGCTTTCAGGAGAAATGTCAGAAATGCAGCATGACAAAGGCGTTAGCAGAAATGCTAACCCTCCTCAGCTGTCAGGAGCAGGGCGCATGACAGCTGAGAGCAGAAGGGTGATGTAGGGGAGACAGGAGGGAGGGGGGCTAAAACAGCTGACTGACATACCCACAGGGGAAAAAAAATACAATCTCCCCAAAAACAAATGGTTACAACTTTAAAGCAGTGGGAGCAATGTTAAAATCAATACCTTAGCTTTGCCGGCCTCGAGCTTCTTCAGCCTCTCCTCGTCTTCCATTCCGGCTGCGTCCGTGGCTGAAACAAGACGGAAACGTCTTCATACGAAACACCGCCGACAAAAATCCTCAAAGCTAAAACAGTCTGTGTCGCACGGCTCGGCTCGAATTCACTAGCTATCTCCTTGATTGTAGTCCGCCGCCATGTTTTCCACGTAAACATGAGACCCAACAGTGATGACGTCGAGTAGGTGCATTCAAAGCCACGCCCACTGACCGTTAACGGGCGACTGCTTCACTTGCTGTCGAAAATGTTAACTTTTGGTTTATAACGCAAAATTCTGCAGTTTTATTATGCATTTAATAATTTTACTTAACCCTTGCATTCATAAAAGATTATGAAACAGTGCAATATTTGCTTCACATACATTTTAACTTATAGGGGGACTCTAAATTATATTATTTGTGACATATTTTAAAACAGTCCCTGATGTACCGACGTGTGGTTTAACTCCTCCAACTCTTCTTTGGGCACATTATTTTGGATAGGCAGCATAGACATACGTTGAGAGTGCAAAAACTCTTGAAGTAACTATATTTTCAATGCCAAAACCTTATTGGACATTTTACATCTGTCAAATACAGTATCTCCTTCTATTTTTCTTTAGTGTTACCCTTTCCTACTTCCTTGAACTCACCTAGTTAAAGATTTATAATGTGCCCAAACCACATTTTCCATAAGTAATATAGAAATTTAATGGCTTTCCCCCTCTACATTTTCAATTTACATTCTCCTGTAAAGAAAGCAAATGATCGTCATACGTTGTATTTGTCTCTCATCATCCGATTTTTTTTCTTTTTCCTTCACTCCTTGTACTTTATTTAATTTTCTACCTCTTTTTTGTTCTGGATTCCTTTCATTGTCACTGCCACTTAATTCAGATGGAAATGTAGACACTATCTAGACTTTCTTCCTTTCTGCACATTTTACAATTTGGTGAAATGGAAAGATTCAAATTAACACTAAAATAGCAAAATAGTAATCTGCTTAAAAATCTATTTTCCTTAAAATTACGACTTCAGATCTAATTAAATAAATTCATTATTTATGCACAGAATAAAAACAATGCGTATTAACAGTCAAATCAAGACTTAAGTTGGAACTTATGGGAGATTATAAAAAAGTATTTAATATACGACCAGAGTGGTTTCAAAAGTTTGTGCATTTTAGAATCATGTTCTGTTTTATATTTCTGAAATTCAGTTAAATAAAGCACAACAAGATTAAAGCTGTATGCAGATTTTTTTTTAATTATACATCATGGCCTAAAAAATGTTAGTTAACTGATTTTTAATTAAATCAAATTCATTATAAAAAGCTCACATCTTGTTGGGTCATTAGATTTAGAACAATACTGTATCTCTATTTATTGGATACCTATTTTATTTGGGTGTAAAACACCAGGTAAATTGAAATGGCAATAAAATGTGCTCAGTTGGCAGTGCATGAATGCTGGTGCCAGTCCAACCCTGTGGATTATAGAGATCAATCAGTATGAAATCTAAATGGGCCACATGGATTCTGATTTTCCCTTTTGTAATTTTTATTGGTTTTGGGTGTAATAAACATATTAACAGCACAGACATTTCACTTATCAATGTACAGTTATGCCAGCTGCCAAAAGTGACGTTAATTAATTGCATAGACTTATTTAAAATCTATAATCTTGTAAATTTGCAAGGAAAACCTGCAGTCTGAATTCTGTTTAGTTGGTCCAGTTGCTCTGGTAACAAGAGGAGAGGCTGCCAAAGCTGTCCCGCCGAGTTTCTATAATTCTCTTTTAAAAAAAGATTCCTGCCAATGAATGGCCCAGAGTTTGAACTTTTAGCTAGTTGGATGTTTTGGCTGTTCTAAAGTGCCACATTCATCCATAAAGAGGAATAATTTCAGATGTTTTGGGTGATTATGATTGCAGGTTGAATGCTAGACCAGCATCGGGTTCAAAGAAGAATGATGAGATTAAAAGAAAGATGCTCAGTGTTTTCGCAGTTAAGTGCTAAGCGATTAATATCACTTGAATTGATTGTTCTTTTAAAAAAGAGAGATCCGTTTGACTTTTATTTGGACTGATTGTGTAATGAGTAATTTATTTATATGCCTCTTAATTACTTTTTACTTTAGTAATATGGTCATATCTCCTTGGAAATAATTGAAATACATAAATATCAAGTCAAAAGTCAAAGTCAAAGTCAACTTTATTGTCAGATCTGCAATATGTACTGTACAGGACATACACAGGACCGAAATTGCGTTTCTCTCAGTCCCTCGGTGCAACAGTAAACATCTAAACATTGAAACACTGAAACATATAATAATAGACATAAGCATAAAATAGTAAAACTAACACTGTCCTGAGTTTTTGCATAGTGGTATAAGAGTATGAAAATTTACACCAACTCTAAAACTAAAACTAAAACATTAAACATTTAATGAACATAATACTGTCCTGAGTTTTTGCATACTAGTATAAAAAAAGAGTATAAAAAGTATAACTAAAATAAACTAAAGGTTTCTAGCATTGACATTTGCAAAGTGGCAAAGCAGCGTATGAGTTAATGTGCACAGTATATGTATGAGGTAGTAGTTGATGTTGTTATAGAGGCAAAAAGTGGCATATGCAGTAAGGCACATTGGGCATCCCTAAATAAAACCGTTCAGAGCATATATTTGCTTTTAACTTTAAAAAAAACTATGCAGCTAGAGCAATGGGAAAATGATGTATTTCTCTACAACATTAGTATTTTTTTTATTACTTAACTCTTTCGTTTTGTTTTTAACAACCAAATTTGAAGAAAAACTCAACTTTAGTTCTAAATTTTACACCCAGTGTTGAAAGATGAAAATCTTTTTGACTTTCAAAGAGCCTACAGGTATACCCTTTGCTAATACAACAACTGCATAACCTATTTATTCAGCTTTTTTAATCCCAGTTTTACAAACATACCAGTAGCAGCAGCAGCGTGAGCAGGAGAAGATGCTCTCCGTCTTCGGCTGACGGGCGCTGAACAGCTTATGGTCTGGCAGATCTTGAATTCCACCCATCGTCTTTTGGACATTTTTTTTTATCAACCAGGGAACACCTACTGTTGGTGCAAGAGCATCTGTAAGAAACTCTACCAGCATCTGAAAGTTTAGTCAGTTTCTGAATTATTAATCCACACAGGGAGGATATGTATCTCCAGTTACCCAAGCAACTTTGCAGAGACGTCCACAACAGTTCATGCAAAATTAAAAGCTCAACAGTGTACACAGTCAAGCAGGAACTAATATATAAATTGACTGAATATTCAAAAAAGCTTCAAATGAAACAAGATAAATGGATTACTAAATATTTTATGCAAGGCTCTAAATATAAGAACAATCTTAAATCCTGAAATACAATAAATGTACAGTATTCCTTGTTTTGTTTTTTAAGTAAATATTTGAAACATAAATAGGGCCTACCCATTCATCTAAAAGAGCACAATCACTGTTATCAGGGGAATGGCACTAAATTACTTTGTAACACGTTTCTGAGTATTTTCATGTTTTGTTGTTTTACAAATGAATGCCTATTTAGGTTTTTGGTGGTTGAAAAGTAGTGTGGCAAAAAAATGACCACTGTCCCACTGAGGAGTCGACGGGGAGAGAACAGCCCCCAGAAACCGTCTCATCACCAGCAAACTGGTTGGTCCACTGTGTACTGTTTGGTGGGGAAAACAGTTTGTATGTGACTTCATAGATTGATGAAGCCCTTCGGATGGAGGGCGAAATGTCTCTCTCTCGAAAAAAAAAAAAAGGAACTGTCCAAATGACCTGACTGAACATTGTTGGATTTCTTCTGATCATGAAGTATGCTGGTGAAGATTCTCAGTCGTCCAGGACATGACAAAATCAGAACAAGCGCAAATAAAGTCCAGTTGTTTTTGTATTGAGCGCTTGTTCTGATTCTGAGCATGAACTTTGCTGTCCTATACAGTGTTTATATACCATTAAGGTACCATATCAAACTTTATTCAACTCATTTGCAATAACCCTCAACATTGTTCAATTGTACAACATAAAATTGGTTTGAGGTCAGTAAGCACAACCAGAATTAATTAATTCAACCTTTATTTAGACAGGTTAATCCCATTGAGCCTCAAATACATATGGCACACCTGCTTATAAGGCTCACTATCGATTTTTGAGAAAATTAAAGGATTTTAAGTGCGCCTTATAGTCCAAAATATACGGTAATATGGTAAATAACCTAAACCTATTTGATTTGATGTTTATTTATTCATTTTAAAAGAACGATACAAAACAGTTTCATCATACAAGAATACAAGTAGGATAAAATGAAAGGAGCAGAAAGAAGATGAAATCTTATTATATCTGCCCCTTATTTCACAATTTGTTCAAACAATGATAACCTTCAAACTACATAACAAAATGAATAACTCTACTTAATTTTTCTAACTGTAATACACAAACACACTAAGCTACATCATATATAGTTTTTGAGCAAGTCCGTTTTGACCTTTTTCTTAAATGTATACATTGATTTTGCATTTTTAACATCACTCTCCAGAACATTCCACAATCCAACTCCCTGAATTGAGGTAGACCGTCCCTTCAAGCTGGTTTTTATTGGTCGCCGGTTTCCTGGGGGCCTCTGTTTTTTTCTTCATCCTGGAGCTGTGGCCTGCAGCTGGCAGCCTCAGCACCACAGGTAATTTTTGTTCCCTTTTTATATGTTTTTTTGGTATTTTTTTGGTATTTTTTGGTAGTGATTTTGGACTGGTGGGGCCGGTAGTGCTGTTTTCGCTCTTTCTTTAATATGTGTTTTTAGTTGTTGTTTTTTTTGTCTGTATCAGCAGCGGCTTCGATGGCCCTGTATAGAGCTAGCCCACTGCTGTACCTTTTTGTTTGGTTTGGCCAGCTCACCAGGTCCTGCTTTAAGTAGTTACTTAGGGTTTTATAGATAGATAGATAGATAGATAGATAGATAGATAGATAGATAGATAGATAGATAGATAGATAGATAGATAGATAGATAGATAGATAGATAGATAGATAGATAGATAGATAGATAGATAGATAGATAGATAGATAGACAGACAGACAGACAGACAGACAGACAGACAGACAGACAGACAGACAGACAGACAGACAGACAGACAGACAGACAGACAGACAGACAGACAGACAGACAGACAGACAGACAGACAGACAGACAGACAGACAGACAGACAGACAGACAGACAGACAGACAGACAGACAGATAGATAGATAGATAGATAGATAGATAGATAGATAGATAGATAGATAGATAGATAGATAGATAGATAGATAGATAGATAGATAGATAGATAGATAGATAGATAGATAGATAGATAGATAGATAGATAGATAGATAGATAGATAGATAGATAGATAGATAGATAATACAAATAAGATAAAACAAAATAAAGATAAAAAAGTACAATAGAAAAACTATCTAACCATTCAGGAGGCAATCATACCAATATCTCCAAAGCACAGATGAGTATTTCGCTGCACTATATTTAACGTTAGTCAACAGTAGAATAATTCTATTATTAGACTTATTTAAACGACAAATAAATTTATACATAAAGACAGAGAATTCAGAATTGAAAAAGACTTCTGGACAGAAGTCGAAACGTTTTCTGCAACAAATAAAGTCCAGTTGATCCTGTATTGAACGCCTTTTTTGATTTATACATAAACTTTCTTAAAACAGCCATCAAAGTGCTGACGCGAGCAGATACAAATAGTTCACTGGCACTGGTCCATCTGGGCTTATTTTAAAAAGTCTTAGTGCGTCATTGAAAGCCACCTTCTATCTATGAAGACTGGCTTTTTTTAAATTGCACCACAAATGTGTCGTATACAGTGATGTACAATATGATCTAAACAGGTTCATTTTCACTTCATCAGAACAGAATCCAAACTTACGAGCAAGGATATTTGCCTGAGCATACATGTACATATCATTCGAACCTGACGGTAAATGTCCTCTCAGTCTGTCAACACATGACCAAGATATTTTACTTCATTTGAAACATTCAATAAAGTCCCAGACAGCTTAAAAAGTGGAAATACCCTATTTTTGTCCTCTTTAGTGCGACAAATCAAAATGAGACTTTTAGATGGATTGAATTTGATATCATGTGTCTCATGCTGAGCAGACATAAAACAGCTTCTGAAGACCAGCTGAACTTGGACTAAAAACCACTAAGTCATCAGCATACATAAGATGATTGATAATTGTATCTCCAACCATGCAGCCAGTTCTACACAGGTTTAGCTGCTTAGAGAGGTCAGTCATACAAAAATTAAACAGTATAGGGGATAAAATGCTACCTTATCTATTTACCTTATCAATTTACATAAGAGATAACAAATATGATCAAATAAAATAAAAATAAAAATAAATAAAAAAAGTACAATAGAAAAAGTATCTAACCATTCAGGAGGCAATCATACCAATATCTCCAAAGCACAGATGAGTATTTCACTGCACTATATTTAACGTTAGTCAACAGTAGAATAATTCTATTATTAGACTTATTTAAACAACAAATAAATTTAAACATAAACTTTCTTAAAACAGCCATCAAAGTGCTGATGCGAGCAGATACAAATAGTTCACTGGCACTGGTCCATCTGGGCTCGACTAGCCTTATCTAAGGATGCCAAATGTGCCTTATGTGCCTCACTGCATATGCCACTTTGCCTCTATACCAACATCAACTACCTCATACATATACTGTGTACATTAACTTATATGCTGCTGTGCCACTCTTTGCAAATGTCAATGCTAGAACCTTCAGTTTATTTTATAGATATACTTTTTATACTTTTTATACTACTATGTAAAAACTCAGGACAGTATTACACTTTTATTATTTCATTTTATGCTTATGTTCATTGGGTGTTTGGTGTTTCAGGGGTGTTTGGTGTTTCAGTGTTGGTGTAAATTTTCATACTTTTATACTATTATGAAAAACTCAGGACAGTGTTACACTTTTACTATTTTATGCTTATGTTTATTAAATGTTTTAGTGTTTAGTGTTTAGATGGTTACTGTTGCACCGAGGGACTGAGAGAAACGCAATTTCGGTCCTGTGTATGTCCTGTACATATTGCAGTTCTGACAATAAAGTTGACTTTGACTTTGACTTTGACTTTGACTTGTCTGACTCCATTGCTGACACGGAAGGATACAGACATACAATTATCCCATTACATATTTTGGTTAGCATACCAATAGGACAGACATCTGTTGGAATCCTGGCAAAAACCAATGCAGATTTGTTCCTGTCTTTGATTTTACACGTCTACCTTATAATGTTTTGCTAGTTTTTTGATACTTTGTTAAAAAAAATATATATATATATATATATTATTATTTTATTTTTTTTCCTCTCTTTTGTTTTCTATTGTTTATTGTTTGTTTGTTTGTTGTTTATGGAAATTCTACCATTGCTGTTCATTGTTCTTTAGTTTTAGCAGGTCGCTTTCGTAAATGAGCCCATGAGGTTCAAAAGATTTACCTGACTAAATAAAGGTTGAATGAATGAATCTTATAATATAGTATTTGGGCACACCAGCCACAAGTTTAAAGATAGTTTTCGATTATTTACACGATCAAAAGCCTTGGTGGCGCCTAAAAAACACATAAAAACCGTATAATTTTTGTTGTTATAATTATTCAGTAATTCTTTTAGGCCATATATACATAGATCAGTGCCATGCTCGGACTTGAACCCAAATTGATTGTCTGTAGACATTACAGTACTATCTTTGCAAATTTTGGCAGAAGAAATTATGTTGTTGTTTTTTTTTAGGGGGGGAGGACACGGGTATTAGAGGTTCATTATAATCTTATTTTTTTCCCTGCAGGAAGCTGCATGATAAATTGAATGTTTGAACCCATATTTGTGTTCCATGTCCTCCTTTAATATGTTGTGCCCATGGTGGACGTAACAGATATCATATAGGTTTAAGTAATATGGTGAATCAGTTATGAACTGGAGTAAATTAAGTCCTGATGGTTGCAGTTTTATTTTACAGCAGACTGAACATATCAAAAATAGACTTATAATGATTACTTGTACATCAAACAGAAACTTATCAGTTAGAAATGTTTCGAGAAAATCTAATCAACAAGAACTATGTGTATAAACAGACATATCCATGTGAACAGTTAATAACAGAGCGCAAACACAGTCATCCAGCTTAAGTGTGTTCGTGATGTGAGCGTCAGAGCAGGAAAGTGAAAGTTCTTCTGCATAATGAGGTTTTATATCACTGTGCTGGTAAAATATTCATAAGTGGTGGGACTCATCAGTGATGAGAGGCAACGGGTCACAAGGTTTTCTTTAACGGTAAAATCTCTTTTGTGCAAGAACATCAGCTGAAACAGAGATGAAACCGCTGGTGCTTGTAAATGTGAGTTCAATACTTGGAAATCTTGTGCAACTAAAAGATTCTTATAAAATAACACATTTATAAATACAACCATGTTAGACTGGTACAGGACATGGATGAGAACAGTTGGACAGTGGTGAGATGGGCTGTAGGAGTGACAGATAGCTTCAAGGGGGAGGTGGGAGTGCATCAAGGATCGGCTCTGAGCCCCTTCTTTCTGTTTCTGGTTTTGACGCTTGAAGGATTAAAGGCAACTGCTTGCAGATCAGTTTGTTTCTCCTTCTTCACACGCTACAGTGGGCCTCACGCTTACTGATGCCCTCAATAAGTTTTATGCACGTTTTGAAGACCCAAACAGACCAGCTAGCACCAGACTCACCTCATCACCAGATGAAGAGCATCTCAGAGTGACCGCAGCAGAAGTGAGAGGCAGTCTCAGAAGGATCAACCCTCATAAAGCAACCGGACCAGACAACATCCCAGGGAAAGTTCTGAAGGAATGTGCGGACCAGCTCTGTGAGGTGCTGGCTGACATCTTCACCACCTCACTTGCACTGGAGTCAGTTCCCACCTGCCTGAAGACCGCCACCATCATCCCAGTCCCAAAGAGCTCCACAGTGACTGGTCTGAATGACTATAGACCGGTGGCCCTCACCCCGATAGTCGCTAAATGTTTTGAGAAACTGGTCATGTCCCACATCAAGACAACCGTCAACATCAACGAGGACCCTCATCAATATGCATACCGCGAGAACCGATCAACAGAGGACGCCATCTCCTCTGTGGTCCACACTGCTCTCACCCACCTGGATCAGAAGGACTCATACGTCCGCATGCTCTTTGTGGACTTCACATCTGCCTTCAACACCATGATCCCCCAAACTCTGATAGACAAACTATCTACACTTGGACTAAGCCCCTCCATCTGTAACTGGGTACTAGACTTCTTAACAAACAGACCACAGTCAGTGAAGATCCACAACTTCTCCTCCTCCACCATAACCCTCAGCACTGGCTCTCCTCAAGGATGTGTGCTGAGCCCTCTTCTGTTCACTCTGCTCACATATGATTGTACAGCCACACATCCAGGCTGTCATATTGTTAAGTTTGCAGATGATACAGCGGTGGTGGGATGCATCACAAACAATGATGAGTCCAGCTACAGACAGGAGGTGGAACACCTGGAGAGCTGGTGCAAAGAGAATAATCTTCACATGAATGTGAAGAAGACAAAGGAGATGATTGTGGACTTCAGAAGGAACAAACACACCCACACCCCACTGAACATAAGTGGATCTGCAGTGGAAGTGGTCTCCAGCTACAAATACTTGGGTGTACACATGAATGATAACCTCAGCTGGAGCAACAACACCACCAGCCTGATCAAGAAAGGTCATCAGAGACTCTACTTCCTCAGACGGCTGAGACGAGCTGGTCTGAGCAGCCCAGTTCTCACCTCGTTCTACAGGTGTGCAGTGGAGAGCGTCCTGTGCTCCAGCATCAATGTGTGGCATGGAGGCTGCACAGTTGCAGAGAGGAAAGCTCTACAGAGAGTGGTGAAGGCTGCACAGAAGTCTGTTGGAGTCAGTCTCCCCACCATCACAGACATTTACACCTCCAGATGCAGGAAAAGAGCCACCTGCATCATGAAAGACCTCACTCACCCAGCACACTCACTCTTTGCCCCACTCCCCTCAGGACGGAGGTTGAGGAGCATCAAATGTAGAACCACTAGACTGAGGAACAGCTTCTACCCTGAGGCTGTTAGACTCATGAATAAATAAATAATAAGAATAAACACTGCAAAATATCACATCATGCTGATGCTGATCTGTTTTCTTGTTGCTGTGTTCATCTGTGACCATCTGCTCATACAGACTCATGTTCGTGCTGCTGTTTATAATGATGTTTTTCCTACTACATTAGGGCTTAGTGTATTACTAGTTGATGTTTCTCTTAGTTAATTCTAGATGTTATTACTGTTTTTCTCTTGCATTTGTTGTTGGATGTAACTGGGACCCCGTGTACATAATCTCATTTTCATCACATGTACCACATGCGGTGCAAATGACAATAAAGACTCTCTCTCTCTCTCTCTTGTTTGCACTGGTGATGGACCGACTAACAGATGAGGTCAGGCAGGAATCCCCATGGACTATGATGTTTGCAGATGACATTGTGATCTGTGGTGAGAACAGGGAACAGGTGGAAGAGAACTTGGAGAGGTGGAGGTATGCACTTGAAAGAAGAGGAATGAAAGTCAGCCGTAGTAAGACAGAGTACATGTGTGTGAATGAGAGGGAGGCCAGTGGAACAGTGAGGCTACAAGGAGCAGAGGTCACAAAGGTGCAGGCCTTCAAGTACTTGGGGTCCACTGTCCAGGAAAATGGGAAGTGTTGTACAGAGGTGAAAAAGAGAGGATAGAGTGGATAGAGAACATTTTCAGGAGTGATCTTCAACAAACGGGGGGCATCAAAGGTCAAAGGAAAAGTTTACAAGACAGTAGTGAGACCAGCTATGTTGTATGGTCTGGAAACAGAGACATGAACAAAAGGACAGGAGATAGAAGTTGCGGAAATTAAGATGTTGTAGTTCTCCTTGGGAGTGACAAGAATGGATAAAATTAGGAATGAGAAAATCAGAGGTAGAGCACAGGTTGAACTGGGAGATCAAGTTAGAGAGATCAGACTGAGATGGTTTGGACATGTCCAGAGGAGGGACAGTGGGTATATTGGTAGAAGGATGTTAGAAATGCAGCTGCCAGGAAAAAGACATAGAGGGAGGCCAAAGAGGAGATATATGGATGCAGTTGGAGAGGACATTGAGGTATTTGGAGTGAGGACAGAGAGATGTAGGAGGATGACTCGCTGTGGCAGAAGAGGGAAAAGCTGAAAGGAAATTTAAAATTGAAGTGAAAATTAAGTGGCGGCATATTTTATTTTAAATGTAACACTATTTCAAGTGATTTTGCTACTTTTTCTTTTCTTTTGTTTATTGTTTAATGTATTTGTATCATTGATGTTCATCATTTTTTAGTTTGTAGCAGCTAGGTCGCTTTCGTAAATGAGCCCTCGAAGCTCAATAAGATTTACCTGACTAAATAAAGGTTGAATGAAAAATACAGGGCATGTTCTTTATGAAAAATATTAAGTTTCTACAAACAAAATACAAACACCTCAGACTGAAATTAACAGTAGGCTATACAAGCAGTGTTAAAGTCAGATTTAAAAAAAAAATGCCATCAAAATGTTTGACTAAGAACAGCATTTTGCAATGGAAATATGATGTAGGCCTATGGGAACTATAGTTAACAAAACCATATGAATCAATTTAATTTGAGGAAAAATCAAACAAACAAGTGAAGTTGAGAAATTAATTAATCAGGTCTAATTGATTATTATAATTTTTTTTACAGACCTTCGATTCTTCAACCTTTGCTGCCACCAGCTGGTTGAAATAAAATAGCGAGAAACAATTTTACCTCCAAATCGCTAGGTGGCGGTAGCTTCCTAGCTACCGTTGTTTTCAAAGGTTAAATCTCGCGAGATTTCCCGTAAGTTCACGTTTCAAGTGCTGTACATTCGAAGCGTGTGCGAGTGACTCAGAACAGGTAAAAAAAAAAAAAAGTACTGTAATATGAATTATTGTGAAAAGATTTGTTTAAATATATTTTTGATAAGATGGTTAATGAGAAAGTGTTAATAGCTAAAATTATTGTAACGTTAAATAAAATGCCACAGAAATTTATAGATAAGATGAACTCGTGACATGGCTGTGTTTTTGTTTTCAACAGTTTTTTCTTTTTTAGTTACCTTCACCTAAAATATATATATATATGTATATATATATTTTTTTTTACATATTTCTGTTAGTGCTCCAGTTGCACCCAACTCAGGGTGGGACAACATCATCAGCCACTGTTGAAATTTCAATAGAATAAATAATAGAGTGGAAAGTGAATTTCAACTTGAATTTGTCAGCAAGTTGAAGCGTGAAAGTACAATTTGTAATCTCCTACTCATACTGCATATTTTTAATATTCAATTGAATTTTTGCATACAGTATCGAGAGATGGTTTTATATATACAGTATATATAAATAAAATCCAATTTAACATACTCCACACATGTAGATAGATACTTATACAGTTTGAATTTCTTAAATTCATCCATTGTCTGTGTTAAAACACCACTTGTATGGGCTTAAAGTTAATTAGAAACATAATGTATATTGTAACAATGAAGCAGGCAATAAAAAAAATCGTAATACTTTAATTCTGCTAGGACATAATCTGGTTATGGCTGGTGGCTGGTCCTTGATGTATCATTATAAATCAATAAAACTAAGAAACACAAAGCACAAGGCATGTTAAGCTATTCCATTTAACCATTACCCAATACTGTATAGTATATTAAAATCTG
The DNA here is from genome assembly GCA_038048925.1 of Garcialebias charrua. Taxonomy (NCBI): domain Eukaryota; kingdom Metazoa; phylum Chordata; class Actinopteri; order Cyprinodontiformes; family Rivulidae; genus Garcialebias; species Garcialebias charrua. Next base: position 24,132 of record JBBPBX010028004.1, read on the forward strand.
ATAATATTACAAATCTAACAGTTCTTTATTCCTTGAGTCATTGTAATATTTGCCAATGACCAAGTGCTTTTATTTGAATTAATTTAACTTTTGATCATAAAAACAAACAGACAATGACTTATGTGTGTTGTAATTTTGGAGCAAAAATGTTTTCTAAATTGATGTGTGAAGAAAGACATGTTAATATTAACAATATTATGTTGATTATTAAGCATGGACTTTGATGTTAACAACAGTTATACAGAAAAGCTATCCATTTAAAACTAGAAGCATGTGTGCAGGAAATGCCAAGGTAAATTTAAATTCTTGTGATAACACTTTTTTTCTTTCTTTCTTAGGTTTGTGACCCTCTTCAGTAAACATGGCAGCAGTTCCTGCTGTGAGGGCCCTCATTGGTCTCCGCCAATCGCTTGTGTTGCCGCGAAGCTTTAGACTGGTTTCCCTTCAGCTAACATCAACCTGCCTTTCACGGAGGCTTTGCAGTGCTGCTAATGGACCAACGCTGCCACAGAACCCAGAGAATGAATCTTTGCTTGAGAACCTAAATCTCATGGGAGTGGACATAAGGAAGGCACGCCGGCGGCAGCCTGGCGTGTTCCGGAGACTCTTCACAAATGAGAAAATCCTTGCCCAGTTTCTGCAAGAGAAAGGCACAAGCTGCGAAGTCATCGCCAGCATCGTGTCTCGCTTTCCTCGCTCCATCACTCGCTCGTTAGACCACTTGGAGCAGCGCTGGCAGCTGTGGCGGAACGTCTTCAGCACAGATGTGGAAATCGTGAGCATCCTGGAGCGCTCGCCCGAATCTTTCTTCCGCTCTAGCGACAACGAGAACCTGCAGAAGAACATAGCTTTTTTGATGTCTTTGAAGTTAAGCTCCAAAGACTTTCATCGGCTGATGACCAAAGCGCCGCGGACGTTCTCCAACAGCGTTGCGCTGAACAAGCAGAAAGTGGAGCTTCTGGAGGACATCTGTTTACAGCTTGGTGGGGGAAATCCAGAGCGGTTTGCTAAAACTATAATAACTAAAAACATCTATGTTCTCATCATGAGCGATAAAAGAATCCAGTCAAACGTCGACACGCTGAAAGACTTTCTTAAGATGAGCGATTCTGCACTTCTGGATCTTCTTGAAGGCCGGGTAGCAAACATCCTGGACCTCTCTAATGAGTCTCTGAAGAAAAATCTTAAAAACCTTGAGCAGAAAATGTCTTTACTTGGGTGTGATAATGATGACATTAAAAAACTGATAACCAAACACCCGGTGGTTCTTGGCTTTGGGCCAACAACACTGAACGCTAAACTTGACTGCCTCCTAACTAGGGGCATAACAATACAGCAAATACTGGAGACGCCTAAAGTTTTGAACTTCAGAGCACAGAACACTGCTCAGCGAGTGGAGCAGCTGCAGACAGTGGGATACGATTTTGAAAAAAATGGTATCCACATCCTGGACTCCAGTGAAAAGCGATTTATTGCAAAGATGAAAAAACTTTCTGCTTTTAAGTGACAAAAGACTGTTAATATTGATTGTTTGTGACTATAAGATTATGTGTCAGGCTCTACATGCCTTGTTTGTTTGTGTAATGACAAACTATGTATGTGTATGTTAGCAGACTGCAAAATTGTAAGTTAATAGTATAGATAAACTTGTCTAACCAATAGTCGAATCTCTTGAACATTCAAGTATTATCAAGGTTAAAACATCACATCTACAAATTTTAGCAAATTTTTTGTTTACTTTGACTCGAACATCAACCTTAAATGACAAAATTGTTTTTGTTACACTGTAAAATGCTCACCTAATGTGTCTATGTTTTAGTAAAAGGCTTATTCATGAACTGTGTTTGGCTGGTATATGAAAAAGTAATTTTGGAAGAAAAAGTGACGTTTGAAAAAAAAAAAACTTTAAATTTGACGTTTTCATTTCCATAGTTTTTTACTTGTGTGAAAGCAAAATTATGATTTATTTGTTAATAAGCAATAAATATCACATTGTGTTTTATTGTTCATGAGGGCAATTTTGTGTATTTAGAAAATAAAGTCTTGTGGTACAAGGATTGAAGGATTCAAGGTTCTTTATTGTCATTCTCATCACATGTGGTACATGAGGTGGAACGAAATTGTTTACACAGGGTCCCAGTTACATCCAACAAAAGTATAAAATGTAAAAGTAAAACAGTAATGAACTAAGAAAAATGTTAACTACAAATACATACAGTATACAAATATATACAGGGTATATATATATATATATATATATAATATTATATATATATATGTGTGTGTGTGCGTGCGTGTGTGTGTCTATTTAAGCAGGGGTCTGCAACCTGCGGCTCTGGAGCCGCATGCGGCTCTTTGGTCCCTCTGCAGTGGCTTTTTCAAGCTAACCAAAACTAACAAAAAAAAACTGAATTTTATTGTTTATACAAACAACAATAAAGTGCTAGTTTTAGCAGTTTTCCTGTAATTTATTTTGCAAATATGTGAATACTGGAACAAAATACTCACTTTATGCTTTACTCTATCTCTATACTTGTTTTTTTGACAATTAAAAAAAAAACGTAGGTTTGCATAGTTCATAGTTTTTATTCATTAAATAAACTATCCCCCCGCCCCAAGAATCTGGCCCTTTCATTTTTCTTAAATTGTCATAATATCAATACTGTAAATGTTAAAAATCATTACTGTAGATATTTTTGACTTTATAATGTCACCCCTAGTGGCCACAAAAGCCCCCTCCAACAAACCTACAGTGGCCCATGGGCCACCAGTTGATAACCACAGTTGTAACATGTTGTTGCGGCTCTGAACACTTTTAATTTAGTGAACGAAGGTGTAAAAATGGCACTTTTGAGCTAAAGGTTGCAGACCCCTGATCGTACGGAACCATTGTTCGCTCTGATGTTCAACGTAGGAACAGGTTGGCAGTTGCACTACCGGTACCGCATGATGTTTTACTGAACTGTACAGTATTCTAATGAAGGTGTGCAAATTGTATTTTTTTTTAATCTTTGTTTATTCTTTATTGTATTTTCTGCATTTAATGAAACTTTGCGTGTTTATAATTTTAATGACGTAACTACTAGCCATCGGCTAAAAACGTTTTATACTGTTAGCTTGTTAGCAGGTTAGATATTTTCAGTTAAACAAGTCATCGCTGTTAGCTGCCTTTTTTGACAACATCTAAACGAGTAAATTAGCATCCTTTGTGTTTAAACAAAATAGTTATTTTTTTATATTGAGTAGGCTGTAGTGTAACAACTTAATTGTTTGACTGCAAACTCAATGCTGTTTTGCTTCAGCAGATAAGTACATTAATGTATATAACGACATAACATGTTTAATCTTTCATTTAAACCAACTTATTTGGATACAGTTAACTTTTAAAGTTTTCTTTTGTAGTTTTTTGTAAATGATGTTTTTGAAAAAAAAAAAAAAAGTTCGGTACAGACCAAATGACAAATTATCAATAAATATAATGTATTCTTTCCATCAAAAATTACATTCCTCAGTGAGAAATTAATTTAGCTAAAGAGTGTAAGTGAGAGGAAACACTCTCAAAATATATATTTTTATCTTGAGTAAAGTGTTTAAATTAAATGCACTTTCTTAGATTCTCATCAAGCTGTATTTTTTGATTGGTGAGTAAAAATGTTGATTGAAATGTTTCGTGAGTAAAAATGTTGATTGAAATGTTTCAGAATAAGATTTAGAAGAAAGTCCGAGACAGTATGATGGAAGAAGCAATGGAGAAAACCACAGAAAGAGGGGGAGACGCAGCTGTGAAAGGTGAAGCTGCCATCAAACCAGAGTAAGAAACTTACCATTTGTTGTACTATATTTTCAGTCACACACACACAACACATTTTTTTTTTTAAAGTAATGAATTGTAACATGAATACAAACCGGATTCCAAAAACGTTGGGACACTAAACAAATGTGAATAAAAACTGAATGCAATGATGTGGAGGTGCCATCTAACATTTTATTCAGAATAGAACACAAATCCCAGATCAAAAGTTTAAACTGAGAGAATGTATCATTTTAAGGGAAAATATGTTGTTTTCAAATTTCATGGTGTCAACAAATCTCAAAGTTGGGACAAGTCCATTTTTACCACTGTGTGGCATCCCCCTTCTTCTTAAACACTCAACAGACGTCTGGGGACAGAGGAGACCAGTTTCTCAAGTTTAGAAATAGGAATGCTCTCCCATTCATGTCTAATACAGGCCTCTAACTGTTCAATCGTCTTGGGCCTTCTTTGTCGCACCTTCCTCTTTATGATGTGCCAAATGTTCTCTATAGGTGAAAGATCTGGACTGCAGGCTGGACATTTCAGTACCCGGATCCTTCTCCTACGTAGCCATGATGTTGTGATTGCTGCAGAATGTGGTCTGGCATTATCTTGTTGAAAAATGCAGGGTCTTCCCTGAAAGAGATGACGTCTAGATGGGAGCATATGTTGTTCTAGAACCTGAACATAGTTCTCTGCATTAATGGTGCCTTTCCAGACATGCAAGCTGCCCATGCCACAAGCGCTCATGCAACCCCATACCATCAGTGATGCAGGCTTCTGAACGGAGCGTTGATAACAACTTGGGCTATCCTTGTCCTCTCTGGTCCGGATGACATGGCGTCCCAGTGTTCCATAAAGAACTTCAAATCGTGACTCATCTGACACAGAACAGTCTTCCATTTTGCCACACTCCATTTTAAATGACCCCTGGTCCAGTGCAAACATCTGAGCTTGTGGAGCTTGCTTAGAAATGGCTTCCTCTTTGCACTGTAGAGTTTCAGCTGGCAACGGCGGATGGCACAGTGGATTGTGTTCACTGACAATGCTTTCTGGAAGTATTCCTGAGCCCATTCTGTTATTTCCTTGACAGTGGCATTCCTGTTTGAGGTGCAGTGACGTTTAAGGGCCCGGAGATCACGAGCATCCAGTAGAGTTTTACGGCCTTGACCCTTACGCACAGTGATTGTTCCAGATTCTCTGAATCTTTTGATGATGTTATGCACGGTTGATGATGATAACTTAAAAGTCTTTGCTATTTTACGCTGGGTAACACCATTCTGGTATTGCTGCACTATCTTTCTGCGCAACAATGGTGGAATTGGTGATCCTCTTACCATCTTGGCTTCTGAGAGACACTGACACTCTGAGAAGCTCTTTTTATACCCAATCATGTTGTCAATTGACCTAATTAGTGTTAATTGGTCTTCCAGCTGTTCGTTATATGCTCAATTTCCTTTTTCCAGCCACTTATTGCTACTTGTCCCAACTTTTTGGGGATTTGTTGACACTGTGAAATTTTGAATCAACATATTTTTCCTTTAAAATGTTACATTTACTCAGATTAAACTTTTGATCTGTCATCTATGTTCTATTACGAATAAAATTTTGACATTTTTCTTCTCCACATCATTGCATTCTATTTTTATTCACAATTTGTTTAGTGTCCCAACTTTTTTGGAATCCAGTTTGAACCGGTAGATTTGGAATAAATACAGCTAAAAACTTTTCTTTGTTTGAATGCTCCACATTTTTCAGTTTTCATAAAGTTTACACTAAGAACATGCAAAATCACACATCATCTTACAAAAGGATCAAGTTTGTCCAACTTGATTTTGCAGATTTCTTACCACCAAAGAGAAGTTTCATAGTTTTGTAGACTCGGAGTCTCGGGACTCTAAAGGAGAGAAGACCAGTGATGATAACGTCACACCTGAACAGACATCTGTGGAAGAACCTGAACCTAAAAAACTGAAGTTGGACTCCGAAGAGGGAAAAAATGCAAAGAGAAGAGACAGAAAAAAATTTCGGGGACAGAATAAGTCAAGACCCCACACAAAGCCTACCACCTATGAAGAAAAACGACTGTGTGTGTCAGTCCTTCAGGTATAAAACTAAATATCCAAAAAGGCTGCCTGCAGTACTGTATGCTACTGAATGCAGTGAACTCGTTTATTTTTATATATTTTTTTTATCCATGCAGGACAGAGAATGCACCTATGGAGACAAATGCCATTTTCTCCATGACATTGCAGAATACATGGCCTCTAAGCCCGCAGATGTTGCCGAGCGTTGTTACATGTATGACACATTTGGAAAGTGTGACTATGGACTCGCCTGCCGCTTTGCTAAAGCACACATTACACCCGACTTTAAAACGATGGTGAAGGAAGACTTGGTGAAGGCGAACGAAGGCAGGGTTATGGTGAAGAACAGCTTGAGCAAAGACCTGCAGTATCGTCTGAGGAAGCGTTCAGTTGCCTTTAAAAAGGCAGAGGAGTACCTGAAAACACTGTCGAACAACAAAGAGAAAAATAAACAACAAGACAACGGTAAGAGAAGTTCTGATAAATTTACTTTGCGAAAGGTGCTATTACCGTATTTTTCCGACGATAAGGCACGAAGGTTTATAAGTCAAAGTCAACTTTATTGTCAGATCTGCAATATGTACTGTACAGGACATACACAGGACCGAAATTGCGTTTCTCTCAGTCCCTCGGTGCAACAGTAAACATCTAAACATTGAAACACTGAAACATATAATAATAGACATAAGCATAAAATAGTAAAACTAACACTGTCCTGAGTTTTTTGCATAGTGGTATAAGAGTATGAAAATTTACACCAACTCTAAAACTAAAACATTAAACATTTAATGAACATAATACTGTCCTGAGTTTTTGCATACTAGTATAAAAAAAGAGTATAAAAAGTATAACTAAAATAAACTAAAGGTTTCTAGCATTGACATTTGCAAAGGCGCATTAAGCGAAACGGCACAGATAAGTCAAACTTTATTCAACTCATTCACAATAACTGAACATTTTTCAGTTGTACCACATAAAATCGGTTCGAGGTCAGTAAGCACAACCAGAATTAATACATAAGGTGCACCTGATTATAAGGCTTACTGTCGATTTTTGAGATAAATGATTTTAACTGCGCCTTATAGTCCAAAAAATATGGTAATTAAAGTACTTATTGACATGCTGCCTAAGTTACCAGCAAATAAACTTGACAACAATTTGGGCAACAATTTAAATATGTATGTTGCTAAACTGGGGCTAGTGATTTATTTGTTTAAAAATTATAATAATTTTAGAACTGTAAAAAGAAAATAAATGTATTTATGTTCTCTTTATGGTTCAAATTTTTTTTTCTATCATATTTTGAAGAAGAAAAAAACTTTCAGATTTTAAATGAAACTTTAAGCTGATTTTTCATTGATGATGTGTAATTGATTTCTCCAGGTAATGTTTGTGCTGCTGAAGTATCTCCAAACCTTAAAGAAGAAAGCGAGCATATTTCTACTGAAGCACAGGTTCAACGTTGTTAAAAACTACAAATTGCTAAGTAAAACACATTTTTATTTGTACAGTGCATCTTTAAATATTTTCAAGTGTTTTCTCTGTTGCTAGCTGCACACCAGCCCAGACGAACCTCCACCTGTGAAGACTGTAGGTCCACTTACTGATGTAGATGTCATCAAACTGCGCCCCTGTGAAAAGAAGCAGGTTCATATCAGCCAAATGCTTTCAAAATTATTTATTTAGCTCAAAATATACGGTACTAATAATCAGAAATTGATAGATACTATTATATATTTAAAAGTTGGATCACCAGTTTTGTGGTTCCATGTGTAAAAGGTTGTTTTTGTGTTTTTCAGGTGGACTTTCAAGACAAGCTCTACCTTGCTCCTTTAACAACAGTAAGTAATAACAGAAGTTTAGTATTTATCATATAATAAGGCATGTTTTGATGAAGTTTATATTTAGTTCCTTCAATTGGTGACTAAACCCTGAGCAGAATTTGGGCTTTAGTTCTTATCACGTCTTTTTTTTTGTCTCTTCAGTGTGGAAACCTGCCTTTCCGTCGTGTGTGTAAACGCTTCGGTGTAGACATTACCTGTGGGGAGATGGCCATGTGCACAAACCTGCTGCAGGGGCACCAGTCGGAGTGGGCTCTTCTCAAAAGACATGAAAGTGAAGATGTTTTTGGTGTGCAGGTGATGATATTAGTAATCAGATTATTTAGAATTGCTAATGAGATTATTTTTGTAGGAGAGTTAGGTTGGCGTGTATTTTAAAGGCTGAATTGTTCCTCCAGGTTGAAGGTTGTTTCCCCGACACCATGACGAGGTGTGCAGAGCTCGTCAACAGCTACACCGAAGTGGATTTTGTGGACATCAACTGTGGATGCCCTATTGATCTTGTTTACAAAAAGGTCTCATCCTGTAGTTTATACGTCTTTGCTATCAAGTTTTCTAACCTATTGGAGCAATTTTTTCTTAATGCAATGCAACAATTAATAATTCTAATTCATTTAATAGCTAATCTTGGTTGTAAAAAAAATTTTAAAGCTCAGAATTTGCATCAGCTTTGTTTGTCAAGCTTGATGGGAAGTTTAGCATCTTTAAAGGGTGAATTAAACACAATGCAGTTGCTTTTTTACAGTTCATTTGACACAATAAAGAAAGCCACAGAAGATGAACTAATTGCAGAACAAGTGCAGCTAGATGTAACTTGCATTTTATGATACAATATAATGAGCCTGGACATTAGCAAGCTGGAACTACTAAAGGTCTGTTAAAAAAGCTTTGACAGGTGGTTTTTATTTGCTTTCCATCATCAGGGGGGAGGCTGTGGCTTGATGACGCGGACCAGAAAATTTGAGCAGATAGTCAATGGGATGAATTCCGTAAGTATGACTTTTTCATATTCGAAATGTTTTTTTAGTGTGGAGGCTGCCTCGTGGTGTTGACCGAGACGTTTTAAGCTGTTATGAAGAAATGAACAAGTAGGAATTTAAAACTCTCTATGATTAAAATTATGTTTTTTGGCTGCTGTGGGTTGTAAACAAACATATAGTCACATGAAAACTTGTTTTGTTTACCATGAAGGTCCTTGATGTCCCTTTAACAGTCAAGATCCGAACTGGTGTCCAGGAGAAGTCCAACATAGCACACAAGCTCATCCCAGAAATGAAGAATTGGGGCATCTCCATGATCACTGTGAGTGTTTTATTAGTGAAAAGCTCTGAAAAGAAAGGCAGCTTCAGAGGAGTGTGATCATTTATCCATAAAGTGCTTTCACAGGCACATTTTTCAGGTTTTTGTGATGTTTTCCTTTTTCATGTGTTATCTTCAGACAAACTTTAAAAATGAGTCACACTGCTGCCGTTTCCTTCCAGTTGCATGGCAGATCCAGGGAGCAGCGCTACACAAAGTTAGCTGACTGGGATTATATCAACACGTGCTCCAAGCTGGCGAGCCCGGTCCCATTGTTTGGTATGAAGATTTGTAGGCTTAAGCAGCTGTGCATATATATATATATATATATATATATAAAATGTAGATTTTTAAAGTAAAACAATAAGAAAGAAGCTGCACAGTTTTTTTTTTCTTTAGATGTGAGACGGCTTGTTTGTCTTGTTCCAGGTAATGGAGACATTCTGTCGTATGAAGATGCCATAAAAGCAAGAGAGACCGGTGTTTCTGGGATCATGATTGCAAGGTTGGAAATGTTAACACACATTGAAAACATCAGATGTTTCTGAATGTTTGGTCTTAATATGCTTTACGGAACCACTCTGGGCCATGTTTGTTATTTTGTAAACATCTTGTTTCATTTTATGCCTTCTTTAAAAAGCAAAAGTATATATTTAAATAAATGTACAGTCAATCTAACAGAACATTCTTTAATCATTTAACAGCATGTAAGTACAACAAATCTTTTGAGGGGTTTCATTCGAATTTCTTTTCACCCTGATATTTTTATAGCTGAAGCTCAAAATTGGAAGCAGATATTGTATTTTATTAAATATACATTCAGTAAGAAGTGTGTGGACTTTACTTTTATTTATTTATTTATTTATTTTAGTTTGTTAAGTTTATTCACACACACAAAAAGAATCATAAACCATAAGTGCAAGCGATAACAGTGCGTGAAACAGGTCTCCAAAAAGCTATTTAAAGCTTATAGATAGATAGATAGATAGATAGATAGATAGATAGATAGATAGATAGATAGATAGATAGATAGATAGATAGATAGATAGATAGATAGATAGATAGATGATAGATAACTTTATTACAGACTCAGAGTCCAACCTACATAAGAGACAACAAACATGATAAAATAAAATACAAATAAAAAATTACAAAAATTAAAAAATAAAATAAAAAGAATGGAGACGGAGTCTGGGTAGTATAATTACATACATTTTATAACATATTAATAATAACACAATGAATACATCATATATGCCTCATAAATATTCCACATACAATACAGATTATGTCGCCTCTGATCAATCAGTTCCGGGCCCTACAAGTGATCTCAAGTATATAAACAGAGCAATTTGGTCTTTAACTGTTTTTTGAAGGTGGAGATGAATTTCAACTTTTTAAAACTCTCGTCAAGCAGTAATGAGATTTTTGCCCTTATCCATATTTATGTTAATGAAAATTAAATTTTACTTCATTTTTTCCCTAAATGTCGATGTAGCATTTTATCTGCATTATGTAATTACAGTACAGTATTACTTTTCCTTGAATAAATCACTTTTTTGATCGTCTTACACAGACATTACAAGATTCACCCTTAAATGTATTTTTTAAGTTTCTGATTCAAAATTTTGGTTCAACTTTCTCCTCTGTATAATTTTTTTTATTTGAAACACGACAATTGCACTGCAGTTGGAACATATGTATACTTTTTTTTTGTTGCCAGTGGAGATTACATTTAAAGGGTCCTATTATTTTGTCATTTCTTCTTCTTGTTCTTCTTGCAGCTTTTCCCTCTTCAGGGCTCACCACAGCGAAACGTCCTCACTCCATCTACCTCCATGTCCTCTCTACCTGCATCCATATATCTCCTCTGTCTTTTCCCTGGCAGCTGCATTTCTAACATCCTTCTACCAATATACCCACTGTCCCTCCTTTTGACATGTCCAAACCATCTCAGTCTGGCCTCTAACTTTATCTCCCAGTTGTTCAATTTGTGCTGTACCTTTTCAGTCATTTGGCTTATATTAAAAACTTTAAGATGCACTTTAAAAATGTCCACTGAATTTTACTGTTTGATAATGGATAAGCCAGTTTTTTGTGTGTAACGTTGTGTTTTGCTCTCTTCAGAGGTGCTCTCATCAAACCTTGGATCTTCACCGAGATAAAGGAGAGCAGACACTGGGACATCTCGTCTGGCGAGCGTCTGGACATCCTCAAAGATTTCACCAACTTTGGCATGGAGCACTGGGGCTCTGACACTCGAGGTGTGGAGAAAACTCGCACCTTCATGTTGGAGTGGCTCTCCTTCATGTGCAGGTCTGAACAGGAAATTGTTTTATTTTTGTTAAAGTAGCAATATTTGTTTGAATATGATTTACATATGAATAAAAGCTACGTGGTGAAAGTGTTAAAGCTTTTCTTTTTGTCTCTCCTAGGTATATTCCTGTGGGCCTGTTGGAACGAGTGCCTCAGAAGATCAATGAAAGACCTCCGTACTACATGGGCAGGAACTACTTGGAGACACTGATGGCCAGTCAGCATGTTGGAGACTGGATCAAGATCAGGTGAACTACAAACCGTGTTCACAAGAAATTCAGCTAAATAAATATGATTTATTTTGCAATAATGTCATCTCTATCTTTCTTTCAGTGAAATGCTGCTTGGGCCTGTACCAAAAAATTTCAACTTTTTACCTAAACATAAGGCAAACGCCTATAAGTGATTTTGTTTATTTTTTGCGTGTGAGCGACTTCTGAGAAGAATCCAGGCCAGAATCCTTTTCTGCTTTTTTTTTTATGTCTAAAGAAACCCAATATTTGTTTTGTAAATGATAAGAGACTGAAAAATTTGTTTTTGTTGCAGTGAACTACTGGGGTGTTTAACTTGAAACATTATGCTAAAAACTGATGCGCCACATAATGTGTCATGTTTTTATTCAGCTAATGTAATGAAATTAACAGATTACTTAAATGGTTAGGTTTTGATTGAGTTTTAAGTAAAACTGCTTTATTAGAATTTAAAATAACACACCTGGAGGGGATAAAAGTTTTTGCGTTGAATTTATTGTATATATAAGTATATTAAAAAATTTGGTCACATCAAATCAATACAGACATGAAGTGTATGATGTACTGGTTTGTGCTGTATCAGCAGTACAGCTCTGGACTGGTTTTAGATCCTGCTTAGCCGAGCGTACTTTCTGTCTGCCTTGGTGATCACGTGCCCTCCTCTGCTCCTCTTATGTGTGGGGTCCCGCAGGGCTCAGTTTTAGGCCCCCTCCTCTCTTCACGCTGTACCTGCTCCCTTTTGGCTCTATTTCTTAGAAAACATGGGATCTCCTTTAATTGTTACGTGGATGATACCCAGAAATCAGTGGTGGGCAACGCTAATTAAAAAATTAGTTCCACAATTTCTAAAACGCTTATTAATTTTTTTAGGTCCACAATTTCAAAAGCAAAGTCAAAGTCAACTTTATTGTCAGATCTGCAATATGTACTGTACAGGACATACACAGGACCGAAATTGCGTTTCTCTCACAAATGTCTTATGAAAATTAGGGGAAGCTAATCTAATCCGCTATTTATATATTTATATATTATATATATATATATATTTATATATAGCCGGCAGCGTTATCAATATTTGCACTACACTGCCAACTGAAAAGTAACAAAAATGATCCTAAAAGGATGAAATTACAAAAATCAAAGGATTTATTTAATACTTTAC